>BMAW01056318.1:121175-153670 GCA_019974015.1 Nephila pilipes
AAAAAAAATGTTGTTTTCAATTTTAGACTTGGGAGTTATTGATCGATGTGTTATATATATTGCTTACTAGTGAAATGTGAAACGTAAATGTATTGATTTTTCTTATGTGATAAAATTTTTTGCAAATTAAACCTTAATGTTTAACAACACTACGTAAATATTAATAACTGTCAATATCGCACTAGCAAAATAAATAAAAGGAAATAATTCTAATGAAATTGTAAGAAATAAAAATAATAGAAAATTCTTAGAATGCTTTGAAATATTTTGTCTATATCCAAATTTTGAAATATAAAATCTTTTTCATGTTTTTTTTTTTTTTTTTTTTTTTTTTATCTTAAATAAAATTAAAAAAGTATGTTTATTTTACAAACGATTTAAGCGGCTTTTGCAGATTTGAATTATTCAAAGAATCAAAACAAAAGATTTTTAATAACGGGTTATTTTAATTTCAGCCCTTCTTATATGAATGTTATGTTATGACTTTAGAGCTACAAAATCAGGTTTGGTTTTATTAACGTCGCACTAGAAGCAACATGAGGGCTATTGGCGACTGACCTCGTAATTTTGAGCCTCGATCAAGTGACGAGGAAGACACCCCCTCTCCTAACTTCCACACCACGTCAATGGGAGGATTTTGGGTCCCGACAGATTTAACGTGCATCAGCCTCAGCTACACGGAGGATCTTTAGTGGTATTATGGCCCGAAACTGCGACTCGATGAAAAGCTCCAGAAGCCAATCCGCGACCATGACCACTAGGCTACTTCGGCCACCGGAAGACAAATGATAAAAAAACACAAAAGAAACAAATGATTCAAATTTTCTTTAAAAAAGTATATGTTTTGTGTAATAATGAATCAAAACAACACGTTTTAAAATCAGTTCATGAAAAAGAACGTTGTTAATACCAAAAAAATACAGTCTATTAAACTTAAACGATAATATCTTTTCGGAACTCTCTTCTGGTATCAGAAAATATGTTAACTATTACCATTCACTCTTAAAACCGTACGAAAAATTGTGTAAAAATCATAAAAAAAATAATTTTTTTTCCTCTTAAAATAGCTTTTATATTTCTTGTCAGCATTTGAAACTGAGGGTACTTTTTCTTCTTTCAAGAGATAAATCTCCTACGTACCAAATCCACAAAATTTATTTCAAACATCTTAGTTTTAGCTTATAAAACTTTTTTCAAATTTTTTTTACTCTCTTCTTATTGCCTTTATATTTATTCATTTAACTGTTTTCAAAATGATAAAGTTTCGGTTCTGTGCTAATAAACCAATAATTTAAAATAACTTTGAGTAAAGTTAATTTTTCAAAAATTTTAAGCTTGTATCGGAATTTTTCATCGAAGAGATCGTAAGACTCCTGCATTTAAATTAAACTTAAAAAACAAAATTTTTTGAATGGAACGAAATTGAATGAAAGTAAGAGTAATTCAAATAATTGTCAAACGTAAGAAAAATTAAAAACTATCTTTTTATTATGAATTAAAAGTAAATCGTATATTAAGTCAAAGAAAATAAAGTACATTGAGAACCATTAACAAAACTAAAGGTTTGTTGTTTAGTGAAAACAACAACAAAGATTCGATTAATTTCGTTTTACTCATCATAAGTTCCAGGGAAGAGATATTTGAAAAAAAAAAAAAAAAACTATTCTACAATCACTTCCGTTTCTCACTTTCTAGTAATTTAATAAATACACTTTCATAAATAAAATAAATAACTAAAGACATATTTTAAAATCGATGAATGAGTAAACCAAAAAAAAATTACTTTCAAATTCAGTGCTCGAAAATTAGAATCTCTTGCAATCCTTCTTTTAATTTTTCAGTACGACATTTGCATTCAAACTTAATAAGTCATCATCTTTTCGTTTCTAAAACATTGATATTTTGTTATGAAGTATTATTTATTAATATCTTCTATTCCGGTCATTTTTTTTACGCTTAATAATATATATTTGAACTGTGTTAAATTATTTAAAAAAAAAATGTTGACATTTAATACTGACTTAAATACTTTATGTTATTGATTATTAATTATAGTGATAGGTTTACCAAAGTTGTTTATGCATGTTTTGAAATATTTGATATATTTTACGGCAAGTAATCCACTATATGAAAATGGCCTATAATTTCTAGAGTCATAAATTATTTCAAACATTCATGCACCTCAAATATTCAAAGTACCTTCAATATACCAAATAACAGGTCAATTAAAAAGTCCCCGGCCTACCATAGTAAAACACATTTTTTTGGCAAAATTAGTTTTTTTTATTCAACATAATTCCCTTCAAGGGTGATACACTGATTATAGCGACCCTCCAACTTTTCGATACCATTTTTGTAGTATGATTTGTCCTTTGCTTCAAAATAGGCCTCAGTTTCGGCGATCACCTCTTCATTCGATGAAAATTTCTTCTCAGCGAGCATTCTTTTGAGGTCTGAGAACAGAAAATAGTCGCTGGGGGATAGATCTGGAGAACACGGTGGATGAGGAAGCAATTCGAAGCCCAATTCAAGGATTTTTGCCATCGTTTTCACTGACTTGTGACACGGTGCATTGTCTTGGTGAAGCAGCACTTTCTTTTTCTTCAAATGCGGCCGTTTTTCGGTGATTTCGTCCTTCAAACGGTCCAATAATGCTATGTAATAGTCGCTGTTGGTGGTCCTTCCTTTTTCAAGGTAGTCAATGAAAATTATTCCGTGCGCATCCCAAAATACAGACGCCATAACCTTGCGAGCCGACTGTTGCATTTTCCCACGTTTGGGAGCGGGTTCATCGTGTGCAGTCCACTCGGATGACTGTCCATTGGACTTCGGAGTGAAATTATGGAGCCATGTTTCATCCATTGTCACATATCGACGCAAAAACTCGGGTTTATTGCGCTTGATCATCTTCAAACACTGCTCCGAATCATCAACTCGTCGTCGTTTTTGGTCAAAAGTGAGCTCGCGTGGCACCCATTTTGCACAGAGCTTTCTCATACCCAAATATTCGTGAATGATATGATGTACACGTTCAATTGATATCTTTCGAGTGTCTGCTATTTCATTCAATTTCAATTGATGGTCATTCAAAATCATTTTGTGGATTTTTTTAGTGTTTTCGTCGGTAACAACCTCTTTTGGGCGTTCACCGTCTTCGGTGCTCATTTCACCACGTCTAAACTTAGCATACCAATCCTTGATGGTTGATTTTCCTGGGGCAGTGTCCGGAAACGCGGCATCAAGCCAAGTTTTTGCTTCAACTGTATTTTTTCCCTTCAAAAAGCAATATTTTATCAACACGCAAAATTCCTTTTTATCCATTTTTTTACAATAACAAAAGTTGCTTCACTCAAAATGTTATAATTCACAAACTAATGATCCGACAGCTGTCAAATTTATACACGCATCTTTTGAGGGTTAGGGCTAACTAAAAAAAATACGGATTTAATTCTAGTAGCGCCATCTATGAGTCAGGCTGGG
The DNA here is from genome assembly GCA_019974015.1 of Nephila pilipes. Taxonomy (NCBI): domain Eukaryota; kingdom Metazoa; phylum Arthropoda; class Arachnida; order Araneae; family Nephilidae; genus Nephila; species Nephila pilipes. Next base: position 124,656 of record BMAW01056318.1, read on the forward strand.
GACTTTTCAATTGATCTGTTATATTTTGTATATTGGACAGCATTACATAAAATAAATGAAAAGATTAATTAGAGCATTATTTTAAAAAACCAATTTTAAACATAAAAATTTGCCGTTCGCTGAAGAATCCAGAGACGAATTCTTGAAGTAATGATTCGGTCTAATGAAAATTTTAACAAGCTGAGAAATTTAAAAGCTATAACCATTGAATTCGATTGAAATTGAAAAACTTTCATTAAAAGTTTAATTTAATGTAATTAAATGTAATCTTATAAAAAAGAATCCATCTCTGATAAATTGGTATAAATTACATTAATTATTCATTTAACTTTGCGAAATTATTTTTATGTTGCTTGCCTAAGAAACCATAAAAATATAATATCTGTATTCTACTTACTTTTATATTGAGATTTTTAATTTAAACAGAATTTGATTTGTTTTTAAACATCTTTAGATTTCATCGTCAAACGATTTTTTTTTTTTTTTTTTATGTGGGATACAAATTTGTCTTTTAAATGTTTAATAACATATTTAGAATTATATTTTTTAGTAAAAATGTGACCAAGCAAACAAAACTTTTTAATATATATATATATATATTACGAGCATGACAAGGAAGAAATTTTAATCCCATGAATGCAACTAGAACAGTAAAAAAAGAAATTATTTGTTTCGAATCAAAACAGATTAAATAAATTTATTCTTATGATGACCAAACAGAATAAAGGAAATTATCAGGTAAAAAATTAGGAAGAAAGGAAGTTATTCTTTTAAGGAAAATGTAACCTAATAATTTTATGTCATGAGTAGCGAAACGAAAATACAAAATATATTGATAGGAACGATAAAATGGAACTAAAGAAGTTTATGCTGTGAGTGGCGAAACGGAATAAAAAAATTTTTTTGTTTCTATAGCAAAACGGAAGCATAAAATATATTGACATTAGTGGCGAAGCGGAACTGAAGAATTTTATACTACGAGTGGCAAAACGAAAAAAAGAAATTTTTTATTTTGATCACAAAACGGAAGTATAAAATGTATTAATATGAGTGGCAAAGCGGAATTAAAGAATTTTATTCCATAGGTGGCAAAAGGAATAAACAAATTTATTTCTATCATGGCAAAAAGGAAATGTAAAATTTATTGATATGAGTGGCGCCAAACGGATAAAAGTTATTCAATACTAGATTGCAGCATAGAAAAAAAAAAGAAATTTTATTTTTATAGAGCATATTATCGTCTGTGGAATTTGACGAAATTTGTAAATTTGTCTTTTGAATTAAAAAAAATTTTTTAGCGGACAGTTTTTAAAATAATTCACAGAATAATCTAAAATTCGCATAGAATATTCGTTGTGGTTATAAAAAGTAAGATTAAGGTGAGTTTTTATTAATTTATAAGTTTTATTCTTTTAAATCAATTTTTGGACTTTGTTTTATAATAGATTCTGCAATAATGTTTCTACTTGAATATGAGTAAATAAACAATGAATATATGTAAAAATTAAAGTAAACGCAAATTTTCTACGAATTTAACTCTTAATATGAAGTTGGATTCTAACAGGTTTGTTAAATGACGTGACGTAGTGTTAAGAAAACTCCCTGCAAGTAAAGAAGCTATTAATTAAACAGGAATTTTTTCTAACTATTGCGAAATCCCCCATTCCCTGGAAATTACATAAATGTTCAATAAAAAGATTGTATGTTTATACGCCCAGACTCCAAGTTTGTTTGCTTTGTTCAAAATTGACAATTTTTGTTGTTTTGTGATGGCTTAGCGTATCACTTAGCATATTGTTATTTCTGCTAACCTTAAGAAAAAGGAAATCTTCTAATGTTTCAAATATCAAATTATTTTAAAAAAGATGGATTGCTTTTGTAGTACCTTAGCAACACATATATCAATTGTCAATACTAAATTTATTTTACATTTCCTGTCATTAAAATGTATTACATTGTTTAAAGTAACACAAAAAACTTTTCAGAAATACTTTCTCGGTTAAACATTTCAGGAAAAAGAAAAACCTTGCAAATAAGGATAAAAAAATAATAGAAAAACTCGTAAATAAAAATAATAAATGCGTAAATATACATTTATTTCAACCATACTATAAAAAACTTCTATTTGTTTGATTAAAGGTGTAAGATTTACCAAGTTTTAATGTGAAGAATGGTTCAAGTAATAATGTGTCAAATGGAAATCTGAACTGTTCAAATAAAAGTACGCAGAGAATTACGTAAACTATAATTACTGAGTTCGAAAGAATTTAACTGAAATGTTTTCCATAAAAGTTTAATTTAACAAAAAAGAGTAATCTTATGAAAAGGATAAATACGATAAATTTGAAAAAAAAAAATGCATAAATTATTCATTTAATATATTGAAACTATTTTTATTTCCTTAAGGCTCCCGTTTACCGGCCACTTTGATTTCGTGGCCATAATGTTAAATCTATGGAAATACGACTACAATTCTCAAATCTTTACTGTTTGATCTATTTGATGCAATGAAATGCAGCTGAAAGGGCAAAAAATAAAGAAGGCTGCTGCGAAGTTACTTTTGTCCCCGATTCTTAAAAAATATTTTTTGAAAGACTGGAGAACTAACAAACGAACCATTAAAATACGGTAAAAATATTTTTAAAAATCGGAGGTAAAGTAATCCCGCAGAAGCATTCATTATCTTTTGCTCTTTCAGGTGCACCTAATTACATTCAAATAGATTAAATAGTAAAAATAACAATATTAATTCAAACTTGTGTGTGTTGCTTTTCACATAAATGTAACTTACCTATTACATTTTATAAATTTTAATGCTTCAGAAAGTCTTTCACAACTGTGATTTGAAATAATCTAATTTAGACGATTTGTATAAAATTAATTGTCAAATTGGGAGAAATAAATTAAAGCCTATATTTACATTGTGTTTTGTAATCAGGTTTTCCGAGATTTTCAAAGGTGTGATATTTTTTTTCATGCCAAAAGAGGCATTTAATAGCCTAAATAAAATGCTTTTAGAAAATTTGTAAATAGTTTTGAGTTTTATTGAAAATAGGATTCATTATTAAACAAGTGTGTGTGTGTGTACTTGAGGTCGCGGACAGGCGGGTTCAAGCCTAGATGCTACAAAAGACCCACTGTGTAGCCGGGGATGATCCAAGTTAAGTCTGTTAGAGCTCAAAGTCCTCACGTTGGCGTGGTGTGGAAGTTAGGAAAGGGGGTTGCCAGCTCAGGTGTCGTCCTCGTCACTTGACCGAGGTCCATCGCCAATAGCCCTCGTGTTGCATCTAGTGTTGCGATAATAAAACCAAATCAAAATTCTATATACTTGAATATATTAGAACGAAAAAAGTGATTATAAAAGCTTTTTTTCACTTCTTTTCCGAAAAAATGCATGCATTAAACATTAGATAAAAAATAATAGTTAAAAATAAACAAATTACTATTTGTATGGTATTAGCCAATATTATCGTTATATTTTTACAGCTTTTACAGAAGCTATTTTTAAAAATATTATTTTACATATTTATCAATTAATTGCACAAACAATGGCTTTATTTTTAATACCAAGTCCTCTATTTGTTGTGCATAGACATCAGTTTCATTCCTCAAACTGTTCTCGCTAATATAAATGAAAGACTAATGATAAAATTTATTGGCAGTGGTGTTTTTTAATACTTATGATTTTAAGAGCTATAACATTAAGAAGGAATATGAGGTACCAAGAAGAGAGAGGGGGAGGACTTTATTGAAGATTACATTAATCGTCGATTGATTTTATGTTTGAGGAACTCCTATAAAATTCCTTCAATTATGTATTTGTATTTTTAAATTATCTTATTATTTTTAATATTATATATTATTAATTTTAATTTACTTCTGGACAAATATATAACCCAAAATTAAGATTCTCAATAGATTTTCAATGAGATCGGATGTAAAAATCCAGAAAGATAAGTACCCCTGGAATATTTGCATCTAATCATTTTAACCCCCTCTTTAGCCTAAGGCATTTCTTTTCTAAAAGAGATTGGCTTGCTGACTCCCCCCTCCCCCGAGCCCCGAATTGCCAAGGAACATTATTTTCAAAAAGCCTTCAAGCTGATTCATCCCTTGTAAATTTCGGCTGCACTGTGTCTGGACGGCGCCAAAAAATATTAAATGAAAGCTAGTGGAAAATAATTATTGAGATGTATAACCCTCACGGGCTTCAATCCCCAGTTATGGTACTAAATTATGGATTTGACTGAACATTGGTTTTTAGCTTGCCCAGGAATTAAAATTAAAAGTATTGCAAATTTTTAGTTGCTATGGAAAAAAGAAAAAACGACCAATTCTTGATTATTAATTATTAAAAATTAAAAGTTGAGAAAAAATATCTATAAATTATTAATAAGAGTAAATTTCAGAATTGCTTTATTTTTTCTATGAAGTTGTATTATTAGAGTTAAGAATTTAATAATTTTACGAAGGAATCGTAAAATTGTTGGATTTGGAAGTTAAAACATGAAAAAACAAGTTTCATTATTTTCATGATTTTAATAATTAAAATATTGGATGCTATTAAAAAAAGAATGCAAGAGAGTAAAATTTTTAATTGGTTGCGTTGGTAGAAATAGCCTGACTTATTCCTCTTGTCTGGTTTGGTTATAGCTTCGCTGGTGTTTCTCTCGTAGCGAGAGGGTGTGCTCCTATTGGCTGATGCGGATGGATATCAATTTGAAGTGTATAATCTAAGGAATCGATGTAAAAAATAATTAAAGATGAATTTTGAAGATGAATTAATAAATAAAGAATGAATTGTGTGTGTGTGTGTGAATTAAAGATGAATTAATAATAATTAAAGAGGAATTTTACTATCATTCGAATTACATTAGACTGTGATTTTTCCAGAGTATCCAGGGTTGTATTTGCACAAGGGGACCAGACAGGGCAGGCGTAAGTCAGGATAGGTCTAAGTATCAATGTATAGATAAGCATTTTATTACTTCTACTTAATGTAGAATTACTCTCTATAAGGAGGGAAATTTCAGTAACTTTAATTTTATATTGCTTTTTAATTAGTGTGATGTGTTGTTTAAAAGTGAGTTTCTTATCTAGTGTTACTCCTAGGTATTTTGTGGACCAGGACCAGGGGATTTTATCATTATTTAAATAAATGTCTGGTTCAATATTTCTATTGTTTTTGTTAAAGAAGACGGCCTCTGTCTTGGAAACACTGAGGGCTATTTTCCAAGTAGAGTACCATTCTTCTAGGTCTTTAAGGATGTTGTTGAGTGCATGGCCTATGTTTTTAGGGAAGTAATGACGTGCTAGTATCGCAGTGTCATCTGCGTACACGCAGAGAGTTGTGTCTGGGTGTCTTGGTATGTCGTTCACGAAATAATTAAAAAGAGACGGAGATAAAATTCCGCCTTGCGGTACTCCTGCTGCAATATTTCTTGGAGGTGAGTATTCAACTCCAAGAAATTTGATGACAACTATGAAATTTCTATTATTTAAGTAAGAGTTAATTATTTTAATTAGGTGGGGAGGGGCATTGAATCTTATCAGTTTATAGAGAAGGCCTGTATGCCAGACTCAATCAAAAGCTTTCTGAATATCAAGAAAAACTGCTCCTATAAGTTGACCTTTATAGAAACCAGTTTTTATGAGTTCCACCACTCTGAGCTGTTGGTGTGATGTGGAGAGCTCAGGTACGCAGCCATGTTGCACGTGGATCATGATATCATTTTCTTGGATGAATTGGCTTAGTCTATTGTGAATAATTTTCTCAGCAATTTTGCTGAGAACTGGTACGAGGGAGATTGGTCTGTAATTTTCTGGTAGTAAATGAAAGGAGACCAACGATATCACTTCCCCCAAAATATATGGTCAGTCTGTTGCAGCCCCTTTTATAACATATATTAGCTTTTTTTCCATGGACTGCTTTGAGAAAGTGATTTTAATGGGGAGAGGGATTGAAACGAAAAGGAACAGTTATTTTAAAGTATAAAGGTGGTGGGGAGGGGAGAAAGAGGATGAATCAGCTGTTCTATTGCACTGTTTAACTGCCTTCTTTTTGAGGGAGAAAAATTAAAAGATTATCGGTAGTTAAAATGCTCTTGGTTATGGTGGGATTCAATGAAAGTAATTTTCACAGGATTGATAAGGAAAGCGTGGATTCAACTGCTGTGTGCAAAAATAGGCTGAGCTTGGAAAAGAGAATTTCTGTAGTTAATTCGTAGAAGAAGCGCCTGGAAAGATAAGCAATATGAATGTTAATTTGGAGATACGAAAGTCTTTAAGGATGGCTGTGTTTCTAATATATCAGTCACTCACAATTGGGGGATTCTTTTCCTACTTGTCAGATGGACAACTTGTTACCGAATCTGACTCGGCGTTGTCAATTGGAGTGATGGCTGTATTGGAGTGTTTGTTGATAATTAGTAAGGACGTATAATATAGTTTCATGGAAACCTGAACTTTTTCTCTTATAGATTCTCAAATATTTTAGTTACCATTAAAATGTCTTCGTTTCCCGCCTTAATAGTGTAATTGAAATTGATAAAACGAGAAATTGAAATTATCGAGGATATTTTTGTGTCACCTGGTAAATATTACCTGAAAAATATTAATGTGTATTCTTAATAAAATGTATCCATATATAGAATAGATATTTAGAATGCATTCCTTTTTTGCTGTTATTTAAGAGTAAGTGAATGATATGCTCTTATTTACTCTATTTTTTTATAACTAAATGTTGGGGGGGGGCAGTTAAGACTGAGAGAGAGAGCGGGTTGTTTTTTTTTTTTTTTATTATTTTTTTTTTACAAATTACTAACTTTTATGCGAAATAATTTTTGTGATCTTACATAAGTATAAATTTGGTATTTTAGTAGAATTTATCCCTTATTTCTTAAAAATATTCAATCTCTTAGCAATAAGTTATTAGTAATTTTTCCTGAAAACTTTTACCTTTTTTATACATTTGATTGATTTGTTTTATTAATGTCGCACTTAGAAGCAAAATTAACGAGGGAGAAAGAGGGAGGTTTTATAGAATATAAATTATAATTAATAAATTCTTTATTTCTCGGGTAGATTTGTCGAGAATACTTTGCTTTTCAAATGGAATTTAGTGAAAAAACATGCCATTGTTAATAAAATTTCATAAATTAACTTCTGTTGAAGAATGATTAGTAATAAGAATTATGAAGAAAAAATTGGCTAGAAATTTTGATCATTTTTATGGCAGTAAAATTTTGTAAAAAATGCATTTTATATAGATATAAATGTATGAAAATTTAAATTTATTGTTTCTTATAATAAGAGTGATTATTTCGGCATATATTTAAAATATTTCTCTGTCATCCTTTTTAAGAGTTAAGTATGAAATGCGCTGTCAATTTTAGCTTTTTCGTTCCGAAAATGAAAAATTACATGCGATAACATTTGATGATTATTGAATTAATAGATTTTCATTGCAAAAGCTACGAAATTTTTTAATCGAATTTTAGATTATTGTAATCATTACTTTCATTTCTTAGAGAGCTTATGACGAGAAATAATATATCTGATATAAATTTTGATAGCAACGTTTCCTTTTTTCTTTTTTCTTTTGTTATTTTCAATAGAACTTAATAAAGTAACTCAATTTAGAGTAATTTTCTTAATGTTTCAGATGCATCCTTCACTAGAAAATATAAATGTTTTTGATATTGGCTCTTTGAAGGAAAAAACCGTTAAAGATATTTGAACGGAAGAAAGAGTATTGCATGATAGAATTTCCATTCCGATGAGTCGCATTTGTGGTAGTGAGACTTCTGCAAATAAGGATTCCATTCGAAAATTAAATTGCGAAGGGATTTGTAAGAATAAATATCGATACAGATGCTTGGGAAAAGTAAAGTGATTTATCTCATGTATAGACGAAGAAAAGTTTTAATGTATAATGTTGTAGATTTTTTAATGATTATTTTGAAAGAATCATTTAAATTGTTTGGAAAATTAATAAATATTCTTCACTGCTGTTAGTTACATTTCATCATTTAGTTAAAGAAATGTCTTTTTAATTTTCGTAATGTGTACAAAATTAATTAGTTAAAGATACTCATTTAATACCTCAGGAAATAAACATTCAATCTTTTCATCTTCTGTGTTTGTAATGCATATTTAATTCTGTCATGACAGTTGTTCTATTTTATTTGAACAATCGGAATTAAAATAAGAGTTCGTAACAAATTTTAATACAAGTGTGTCTCATTTAATATTTAAAAATTAGAAAAACCAAACAATTAATCTTGAAATGTTTGACTGATCTTTTTAAAGCATTAATTTTTCAAACAGGAATGTCTCAATAATCAGATCAGTCTTTTTATATGTTTATCAATTTGCCAAGATCTGCATATAAAGGACTAATTTAAATGAATTATTTTGATATTTTATTGTATTTTATCTGAGATCAGCATTTATAAGACTTAATTATCTTTAAATCTCAGAAATAATTATAATAATTGGAATGCAGGAGGATTTGTATATTGATGACCGAAATTAATGTACTTTTTTTGAATTTTCTTTGGTAATAAAATTGAAAATGTTGCAGCTATTCTTTGTCAAATAATAATTCATCAAAACAGAAAATAAGTTTTCTAAGTTGTTATAGATAGGGGTAAACATTATTGTATTTTTAATGTAGATTACATATGTATATATATATATATATATATATATATATATATATATATATATATATACAAAATTTTTATGTGATAAATAATTTTTTTATTACACATTGTTCATTACAAACTAATTGCAATATGTAATTTTTTCCAGATTTAAGAATCTTAATATATTTCTATTTTATTTGTGCACAAAATTCAACTAAACTATCCTCAAAATTCACCGATACTTGAGTTCCTTGATGTTACATTTGAAATAATTGATAGTGTGTGATATGACATTTGATATATTATGTATATTATACTACAATAAATTGTTCTTAATATGCAAAGAGAAAAGTTAGTATTTCTGCTTGTTTTCAATCCTGAAAGTAATCAAATTAATTTAATTATTTTTTTAATCCTTGTTACTTAACGAATCAAATTCCGACATTAATTGGAACTTTAATTTTTAAAGTTTTACCAGGTGAAAAGAGTAATTTCTTAAAAATTCTTCTTTTTTTTAATAATCTAAGATTCCACGTTGTATGATCACCTTGTTTATATTTTTCGCTTTTAATGATAGTACAATATTTTTTTTAAAAAACAATATTGAAGTTTTTAAGCTTTAAATAAAAATAACCAATATTAACTTTTATTACAAAATTTTCTTAGATCACGAAATATAAAAATATGGTCTGTCAACTGTTTAAATTGGTCTCTTACTTTAATTTTTGTATCGATATTTAAGATATGTGAATTTAATTTCTCAAATTAATTTTGGAACTTCCATTACTTTTAATTTAATAAAATAGCTATTATGATGCGTTCCCACCTTTTAAGCGAAAGGTGCGTCGTAAATTAAACTCTTTAGCTTTTAATTTTAGTTACGGTTTTATTCATCGAATTATAAGTAGCATTGAATAAAAGATAAACTCTTTTTTATCGAAAATAATTATGACATCATAAAGCTTTCAACCATTTGACTTTTTTTAGAAAAGAAAGTTCATGTAATTTATTCTATGGAGACACATAAGAGAAATGATTAATTTTCTAGTAATTTTTAATTTGACGCAATAAGAAAAAGAATTTTTTTAAACATTGAGGTAGTTTCTGGTGGAATTTGTTTATTGAAAATATAAATCTCAACATTTAGGGAAAAAATTAAAATACATTTAATTTGTTAAAAAAAAAAGAATTTTAAAATTTTGATGCGTTAACATGAGATAAATTAGAACCCACAAACATTTTTTTTTTCATTCATAAGATAAATGCTTCTCTGTGTAATAGAATATTGTTTGATCACTTTTCTATGAGATAAAATACTTCATAGTCGTCCCTTTTTAAAATCCTATCTGCAAAGAATTTCTGGATTTTTTATAAGCTACACTTATTTTCAACATCTTCGCTCGAAGGATTTCATTATCTGGAACAACAAGCAAAATTTCAAAGGTATTCACTAGTTAGATTCTTTTGGCAAACATGTTTTTCCTTATTTTAAATTATTTTCTTAAAACCTATAAATAGTAATAAAGAATGGAAAATAATTCTGCTTTAAGACACTGTACCGTAAAGTTATATTTACTTCAAAATTTTATATTTAGCTATTAATTTTAATATGTCTTTAAAAAAAACTGTATGAAAGATTCAATTTTATACACTATTTCAGTTGTGAGCAAATTTAATACAATTAAACAAAAACTTAATAAGGAATTTAATCATTTCGAAATATACAAGAATGATTTTCAGAAGAAAAAAAAAAAGCTAATTTCCATTTGCTTTTACTGCATAACTTCAATTTACTTCTTCAAATTGGTAAGCATTATTTTAAAAATATATTTATTTTTTAGCGGTTAATTTTAATAATAACTCCTTAAAATCTTTAACGAAACACTCATGTAAACAACCAGAAGATAGCTGGAGCGCAATTTAGCCGATAACACTTTTCAGAAAACAAGATCGGAGGAAAACAGGTGATTGTCAAGAAAAAACAGTGTATTACTACGCGGAGAGTTTACCCCGCGGATCATTTTGCGCATGGTTGTTACAAGCTGGTTCCTCTCAAGGACAACGCCTTGGCGATCAGTCTTTTACTAAAAATGAGAATTAGGCGGGGAAAAATCTTCAGCCCCGTAAAATAAAGACTCCCCCTAATAATTTAACTATGATAGACTATTTAACTTTAAATATTTTTTAATTGTTCTTTTAAACTTCTCATAAATGCTGAGCAGAAGCGGCCTAGCTCTCACTCGTTTGCCATCCAATTTAGTAAAAGTATTCACGATTCTTCCCTTGAGAACACTCATAACTCAGATGTGATGTCTCTTGCTAAAAGCAGATCAGGAAGAACTTTGCAGATTCCAAACCGTTTAGACTTGTGAACTCTTACTAAGTGTAACTTAAGATTTTTATTCATTTGTTAAGATGTGAGATTTTCTTTTCTTTGGCATATAACTGATCCATTATATACTAATTGTACAAATTAACTTTTTAAACTCATCGTTTTAAAATCAAAATTGCAAGGTTCTGTTTGTAAAGTTCACTTTGCAATGTGGGAGTATGTCTCAGCTTGTAAGGAAATACGTATTGATATTCAACCTCTCCTCTCTTGAAATAGTTTGCTGGCCTCCGCTGTGCACCCAGCCAAACAAGAACCATTTTTACTTTTCCCTTCCTTCTTCTGCTTTCACATCATAAAAAAATTTAATAAAATTTTATTTATTGCTATTATAATTTTACAACAGTAATAATAATAATTTTTTTAGAAAATTATCATGTAAAATAATACTCTCCTCTTGCTGAAGGTTAGACATAGTCTATCGAAGGCACTGATAAAAAAATGATATAAATATTTTATATAATCTTATCTTACCATAAGATTAGTAAAAAGAATAAATTAAAATCTATTAAAAATCTCATCCTCATCGTAAATAATTCATTCACTTTCCTGTACTCTTTCCTCTCCCTTTTCTTTTATGTTTTTTTTTAATTCATTTGTGCATTAAGCACGTTTTAATATGCTTGCTTTAATAATAATAATAAAAAAAAAATCAAGGCTTCAATATGACACTGAGTAAAGAGTCCACTGGAATGGCAGTCGTCTCTATCTGATTGTTGTTGAATATTTACAGGTTTTAGGAACGAATCAGGACATGTAATCCTCACATTTTTGAATGGCAACGATACAATGATTGCTGGAACATTATTTCTGGCCTCTTTTTGAAGATCACCAAGTTAACCGTACAGCTTGTTATTGATCCAAGCTACATTACATTTATAAGAGATTTCATGCAGTGAGGGTGCATTTGTACGTGGTTGCTAGTTTTGATATTGAGTTTTTTTTTTTTTTTTTGAAATAGTAATGTTGTATTATTTTTTATCTCACTGTTCTTTATTGTTGATTGATTGATTTCATGCGTGTTATAATTTTCTGCTTTTTAAATGTCCAGGTTTTTTAACATATTTGCTGGATTATGGATTCCTCCCCCCCGGATCAAAATTGGCTAAAGAAATGGACCAACTACAAAAATATAGAGTAAATGAATTATTAGTATTATACGTGTCCCAATCAATCAATAGTCGATGAAAAAGGTCTTAAAAATACAAAGCAATGTCAATTTTAACGAGGAGGAAGATTTTGATCGTGACAACGTACATGAAATTTTGAATAAATTTGATAAAATTGTTTGTAAAAGACAAAGACGCATTGGAGGTCCTCTTGTTCAAAAAGTATATTCAAAATGCTACATATTTTGTAAAAATACATATTTTACTTCACAATCTTTTTCTTATTACCGTAAAATCTGTGAAGGATATTCCGCTATTGGAAATAAGGATGACAAAAAAGGGATCAATCTAGGAGGAAAAAAAAGGAGTATTAGAATATAGTATTTGTCTATAAAAGTTTCCAAACTTACCAAAATTAAAACATACAGAACGATGCCAAAATTCAACCTAGCCTTATCCTTGTCCACATCCTGAGTGTAATTGTAAATTTAGGTATTTAATACAGTTGTTAACACACAGAAAAGAAGTTCATTGAATAGATATGACAACAAAGGAATTAAATTTGAATTAAGTTCACTTTTCAGTCATAGCTAGAAAATGAGAGAGCTAGAATTTTTTCTTCTTTTAAAAAGACTTACTGGTTATAAAACAAACAAAACAAACGTTTATTTATATAACAGATGTCAATGTTTTTAACACGTAATATCAAAACCATATATTAGAAAAACAATTCGAAGAATTGTGAAAGGCTTAATACCACCAATTGAATTTCCTGCTCGAGTTATTGTTTGTGAGACAAATGAAAAGATAATTGATAAGTGCTTTTCGAAGCATGACTATGAATAAAGGCCACAAAACATAAAATTTCAAACAATTAAAAAGACTTGTCGGGAATTTATTAAAGCTAACCTTCAAATAGGCATCGAGAAATCTAAAGTACTGGAACATGCTCGCGGTAACGGAGAAATGAGGAATGATCAAAATAAATATCTTGTTAAAGAATCCTTTTTGACAAACAAAAAAGCTAACTGTATTACATGAATTCTTTGGAATTACTTTGACGGCTCCTTAAAAAAGATGCTGTTTCGGTTGATATTAATAATAAATTGCAAAATGAAACTTATAATTGTATTATTTTACATAAACCTCAAGGACAAGATATGGTTTCAAGTTCTACAATCTTAAAAAAACTTGCCAAATAATTCACTAGCAATTGGCTTATAAACCGCTGAACAAAAAGAATGATGTTAAAAATAAATATTATGCATTAAATAAATATTAAATATTAAAATAAATATTACGTATTAAAATAAATATTATGTATTGAAATAAATATTATGTATTGAAATAAATATTATGTACGCTTTTATAAGATATTATGCATTGACTCAACTCATAAAACCAATGAGTATGATTTAATGAATTTAATCGTACCAGATGAATATGGAATAGATTATCCTATTGCACATTTTATCACAAATAAATTAGATATGGAAACTATGCATTGTCTATTTGACAGCATAAAAGAAAGAGTTCCCAACTAAAATCTTAATTGCATCATAACTGATGATAAAACAACAGGTCCCGCTTTTAAACAAGTGTTTGGAAATGAGGTTAAGCATCTGCTTTGCAAATAGCCTCTGCATCGTGCTTGAAAAAACAGTTATCTGATCTTATTTCTAGTTTAGAAACGAGGAATAAAATTTATGCTTCTTTGGCAGTTCTTTTAGAGGAAACGAATTCAATAAAATTGAAAAATAGTATGGATAATTTTAAAATTGTATTTTCTGACTAGGAACCTGCTATCATTGAATATTTCGATGATAATTATTATGGTAGAACGTATTTACACTATTTTAATTTCGGTTAATTTAAAATACTAAAGTTAATAATTACAAAATAAAGTACATGTCGCTCTTCCAATTTCTACACATTTTGGGGCGCATGTCGCACGCTAAAAAAGTATTGGAATGTCCTCGGACACGACGTTCTACTGGACGTTTCGTAAAACTCTGAATGTCTCTTCTCTTTGGAAATTTTTGGTCTAAAGGAACTGACCCCACCACTTCTAAGACCACGGGACATAGTTCTTTGTTTTGGTTGGATAACTGAAAATGATAAAACAGTTATTGGTCAATTAGCACTCCAACCAGGGCAAGAATTGCCACCTGCTAAAATGGACAACTGATGTGTGGGTGTTCTCGGTTTCCAGGAGAATCGGACTTTATTAGGTCAAAGTTCATGAGAAACGGAAATGTTTTCCCTTTCTCGCGAGTCCAGATGTCTTTCATAAGGATCTTGTCCGGATGTAAGGGGGACCACAAACGAACTTGTGAAATGTGTCGCAATAATGTTAATTTTGGACAATATTGCAAATCATATTAAACATAAAATAAATGACATTTCCTGCATTGGACCCAATTGACTTTTAGTATCGGATACCGCCGTATTATCGTAACTTACAGCAATAAATTCTTCTAGGACATTACAGATTACAAATCTCCAGTAATATCAGCTACTTCACAATAAACCCAAGAAATGACTCATTATCAGAAATGACTCTTTTCGCTTCAAAATTTACATACCTAATGTTGATTGCAGCTTCATATGGTGTTGAGATTTTTTTTCTAAAAAGTCCATTACCCATGTGGTGACCGGGAATGACAGAATAGTCTCACTGTAGCTCATGCATGTCATAAGAGGCGACTAAAATGGGTACCCAGCATCTGGGGATTATAGCCGGGCATCCTGCCTACTGGTGATAATATCAGGGGACCTCGGGACAAGTGATCAAATCACCCTTATGATCTTTTTCTTTCCATGGGGTTTACTGTCTTTGGTAAACACGGGTGACGCGTCCCTGGGTTACCCTAGCGATTCTTCTCTATTTTCAACCCTTCTTCTTGTCCACCAATGTTTGTCTTTTTTCAATTTCTTCATGCCTGGAGCACAGTAACATGCTGTTTGGCGCATCATAACCACATCTGGCTCTTGCGCTAATAAACTTTACATTCACACACTCACTCACTCACTCACACTCTAAAAAGTACAGTTTAAGTGGAGAACCTCGATAGTTCTTCTAATCAAATAACAAAAACTTAACACTCGCACAATCAAGGATTAGTTTGAAGATTGTCGGAATTCAGAGACCTACAATAATAATATTTACGATAAGATGTACTTTTCATCATACTGACAACGTTAGGAATATTGTCATCTAGCATGAGTACTTTATTTTAGCTCTTGATCATGCTGGGGGCCCGGTGCATAGCATCCGCATCAACCCCCAGATGGCCCACCATGGCTGACGCTCATTAATGATCTAATTTTAATAGTATTTATTTATTAACGCTGCAATAAGAAGCAACACGAAGGCTATTGGTGATGGACCTCATTATTTTAGTGACGAGGACGACACTTGAACTGGAATTCCACTCGCCAAACTTCCACACCACACCAGTACGAAGACTTGGAGCCTCGCCAGATTTGAAATGCAGCAGCCCCACTCAACAGTAAACCTTCAGAGAAATCTGGACTAGAACCAATGATTTAGTCACGAGTTTACGATCATGACCTCTAAGCTACCGTGGCCAATTTTAGTAGTAATCGAGTCATAATTACATCAAAAATTCTACTTATCGAACACTAGAGTCTGCTTCATATTAAATTTAATTCAATGATTTGAATCTACTTATTGAATACCTAAATACTCTACATAAATAATAATTCATTATTTAAAAATATTTAAGTGGTACTCTGAGCCTATCAGAATCAAAATCATATTATTTATGAAGGATCCAAAGTATAGAATAAACTTTAGTTTTATGCATAATTCGGCTCTGTTAATGTGAAAAGAGCAACGCTTTAAAATCTAAAGCTTCAGCACTTATTCATGTTTCGTTTTAGCTCTTTTTTCAAAATGATTTCTTATAATGATAATTAACAGCTGAAAAATGTGTATCAACTATTATTTCGTCTCATAGGTCGCTACGCAAATATAATAAGCAAAACGGATAAAGAAACTTTGTTCATGTAATACACATGTTACTTGCTAAAAATTCGATTTAACATAAACCGTTCTATAACATCAAATCTTGATATCATTTAATATAAAACAATAAGAAAGTAAGAGATGGAAATATAAAAAAAATATTTTATTGCAAATATTCTTAAATAGGTTTATAACTGATTAACTGTAAGAAACTGTTTATCACTAGATAAGATATAACTTATAAGCTTTTGAACTTCTTCTTTTTTTTTGCAACAAACCACCTTACTTTACTTATCTTTTGTTCGCTTAGTAACAAATCAAATCCTTTGAAATATATTGCTGAATTTTAAATAATGTTATGAATTCCAAAAAAGAAAAAATGGATATTTTATTTTTCATTATGTATCATTCATCTAGAAGAGAACAATAACATTCTTCTCTACAGAAATAATCAACCAGATTATTAGAATTGTTTTCACAGGATTCAAAGACGAGTGTGTAAATAACCTTCCATCAACTAAATTTTTGAAAAAGCCTTTTCTCGTGTTCTGAATGAAAAAATTCGAAGAAAATTAAAAAAAATATTATTAAACCCTGAGTAAAATTTTTAAAAAGTAAAAGGTTAAGAAAAATGAATTATTTGAAGGTGGAAAAGAAAAAAAAGTCAACACATAAAATTCGTCTTTATAATTTACAAGACAGTATTAGACTTGAACATATTATGTTTTACAATTAATTGAAATACGATTATCAGGACCATTTAAATATTTGTTTCAAAATGATTTTGTGTTGAAGGAATATCTTTATTTTACTCAAAATTTTTCCTCTATAAAATAATTAAATAATAGGTGTGGTTTAATATATATATATATATACTATATCAGAAAAAAATTATATTTTTTATTAAATATCTGAAATAATTTTATTAGAAACACAGAAAGCATTAGAATATGTTAAAGTCGTCATATTCACTATACAGCACCCAAATATATCTTGGAAGATGTTTAAAAAAATTAACATATGCCCCTTAGAAAAAAATCTACATTAAATTAAAATTTTTAAGAAATTTCAGTGAAGTTTTTTAAAGTCTGTGGGGAATACGGATTAGAAAAGCTTTGAACACGTATAAATATGCTGTATTCAGACAATAAATCTATTTTACAAAAAAAATTAGATATATGCTTGATTAGTATAGGAAAACAAGCTATAGATTGGAATTCCATACAATTTTATTCAAACATAGTTTACTATATGGAATGAAACATACTTGAAATTACGAAGTTAAACAGAACTTGTTAAGGGAAAATGAAAGATTTTATTTTATCGGTATTAGAATAAAAAATTATACAACTGAATCCAATAAATTAGGTTTTTACTTTTATTATGACTAATTCAATGTTTCAAAGCAAGACGTAATAAAGGCTTTTTTTCTCCACAGTTTTTTATCCCCCTGGAATCTATAGTACTTCCAAGGATGAAAGTAGTTTATGTGTGTTAAGCCGAAAAGAACCTGAAAAGAAATTTTTGTGTTTTCATGGAGTATATATTTTCCATTTTTTTTAAAAAATTATTTATTTATTTATAAAAAGATCAATCATACTTTAAGTTCGAAAATCATAATTTAATATATTGAAGTTTTATTACAAATTTGATTTTTAACCAGCTTTTACAACAAACAACACAGGTTTTTTTTTAAATAAACTTTCTATAATCTATTAATTAGAAAACTAAAAGTAAAAATTCTAAATTTGTTTAAATCATTATAAAATAGTTAAAAAATTTCATTGACAATAACAATACAAATTGAGAAAAAGTACATACGAAACCGTATTTTGTGAGTTATTTTTTGAAAAAATGCTTTTAAAATTCTCTCACAAAATTAATCCTAGATAACGTCATTCGTAAGAAAAGTATATACAGATT
Organism: Nephila pilipes; assembly: GCA_019974015.1. Lineage (NCBI taxonomy): Eukaryota > Metazoa > Arthropoda > Arachnida > Araneae > Nephilidae > Nephila > Nephila pilipes. The sequence goes on from BMAW01056318.1 coordinate 142,716, forward strand.
ACATTTTTCGTAAGAAAAGTATATACAGATTACATTTAAATATGTTAACAATATTTGACGTTGATTCAAATATTGTTAACATATTTGAATCAAAGTCAGTATGTTATGAACTCAGCATAAAGAAAATGTAACTAAATTATTTAAGAAAATAGTAAGTAACATTTTGCAAAATGTTAATCAAATTTGACATCTGTTGAAATTCAAAAAAAAAAAAAAAAAAAAATCATAGAACAAAAAGCAGTTAATAAAGTTTTTATATCATCTGTTTCTTCTATTTTGCGTCAAAATTAAATGAGGTAAGTTGATAAAATATTTTTTCACTGAAATCAGCATTTCATGTAATTTTGTAAATGCTATCATAGATAGATAGATCGATAAGAATTTTTTTTTATGTATCGGAGCTCGTAACTGATGTAAAGGATTCATTTTTTAAAATGCAGTTATTATAAAAGGTTGGATGGCTTTATTAACGTCGCACTAGAAGCAACACGAGAGCGATTGGCAACGGACTCCGTAATTCTGAACCTCGGTTAAGTGACGAGAACGGCACTAACAGGGGGACTTTGAACCCCGATAGATTAAAAGTGCATCAGCTCCGGCTACACGGCGGATCTTCAGTGGCATCTAGGCTGGAACTCACGACTCAACGAAAACTGCCGGTCGCGACCATGACTACTAGGCTACTGCGGCCACATTATAAAAGATTAATTGTAGAACATTTTCATATTGAGGAGCAAAAAGCCTTATCTACCTCTATGAAGCGTCATCATGTATGACGTAGACTCTATTAAGCAACTCGCTTGTAAACATTAAAATCATTAACGTCTTCAGGAGCGATCATAAAACCAAACTGATGGAAATAGCTCTCACTAATTTTCTTCCTCCCCACTTTCGCAACATCGCAAACACTAATTGGCTCAAATATCAATAATTTCTCTATAATAACCTCCCCAGAAAGTATAAAATTAATAATACTAATGATCTGGATGAAGTCATTAATGCACCGCAACTCAGGCTCCTCCCACATATCCCCAATCTAATTGAAGATAAAAACAGAATAAGAAGGTGGCAACAAATCCACTATCCTCCTTAAAAAAACCGAACTCAAAAATTATTTAATTACTATTATTTAATTAATTTAAATTTTTTGTTAAATTTGCTTCATTTTAATTCATAGTAAAAAAAAAAAATTACGTTTTATTTTTTAACAAGATACAAGCAAAATCAGCTAATGATCTTGTGTGTATTTAATTTAAATTGTTTCGCGTTTTAATCAAATTCTTCTTTCTTTTTATCATACCATTAATCAAAATCCTAAAAGAATATTTTAGAAAGACTAAGAAAAGAAAAAATATGTATCTTCAACAATTTTATTCAATAAGACAAGAGTATGAAAAATGTTCAAACAATAATGTCAATTCCTATTGCATGAATTAGATTAGTTACACAGAAATAAAATTTTATATTAGTTTGAGGTTGGGTGAAATTTAATTTAAGACAAATATTACAAATAAATAGAATAAATTCAGGGCCAAATATAACAGCCATCAAGATGATGTTTTTGTTACACAACAAAAAATAATTTTAATCTGTTTTCATTATAACTTTTCTTTTCGGATGTAAAATGTAAAGAATTTTCATTTTTAATAGCTTACAATTATTCTTGCTCAATATTGCCCTATGAAATGTTCTGTATATGCTGCATTTACTTTTATTTTTCAAACAAATATGTGTATCAAAAAATACACAACTATGTATTTGGAAGAAATTTGGCTAATTTTCTTCCTGACGCTTTTATTAGTAAACATATTTAAAATACTTAAAACTTATTTTAAAATTCTCACTATATAATTCTGTCAAAAAGGATACAATCATAAATTATTTTTAAAATAGAAAAAAAAAAAAAAAGATCTATATCATAATGTGTTAGGATAAATAAAAGACTATCACTCAATAATATATACTTTTACCATATTGTGCTCTTAAAATTCAGAAATATAAAAGCTTACAGTTTCTCACATTTTTGTACTTAATCGAAAATTTAATCATTTTAGGAGTTAAACGTAGATAAAATGTGATACATATTATGCAAAAAATATTTAACATTAAATATAAATTAGCAAAAACAAATTTTTTGCTTTTATTATTATTATGCATGACAGTTTATACACACAGACGCACACGCACACACATATATATATAAGAAATGTATATTTTCTAAACACATCCTGTTTCAGATGAATATTACCCACAAACATTTTAATATAACTTAAGACTTTTAAAAAGAGAGAGGAAATTTAATCAATTCTTAATTGAATTTAGATATTGTTCGGATGGCAAGTTGTTACTCAATAAAATAGTGTAATAATTTCTTTATTTGTTAGACTCAATAAATAGAAAATTTTAATAATAATTGAAATAAACTTTTCTGATTGGATGTAAAATATAATGAAGTTTCATTTTTGTAAACAAAGAATTATTCTCACTCAATACTTCGCCTAGAAATTATGCTTATGTTGCATTTACTTTTATTTTTCACACAAATATGTGTATCAAGATTTACACTATGTATTTGGAAAAAATTTGGCTAATTTTCTTCCTGACTCTCTGATTAGTAAACATTTTTAAGATTTATTTTAAAATTCTCACTACATAATACTGTCAAAAATGGATGCAATCATGATTAATTTTTAAAGTAGAAAAAAAAAATCAATATCATAATGAGTTAGGATAGTTAGAAGAGACTAACTCACAATACTATATACTTTCACCCCACTGTGTCTATACTTTTATCATAATGGGTTCTTAAAATTTAGAAATATAAAAACTTACAGTTTTTTACATTCTGGTACTAAATTGAAAGTTTATTCAGGATTTAAACATAGGTATAAAATGTGATACACATTATGCAAATAATAATAATAATAACAATTTAACTCTAAATATAAATTAACGAAAACCAAATTTTTGTTTTTATTATTATTAAATGATTATTATACATGGCAGCTTAAAAAAAAAAAACAGTTTCTTAAGTACTGAATACTTAATTTCAATTGAAAAAAAGCTAATAAGATTTCCAAGCTCGCTGAAGATCGAACAAATGAAATTGTACATGATTTTGTCAAAATGTTATACTTTCTTATTTTCAGCTTAAAATGCTCGTATTTACAGTTTAAAATTTATTCACTTTTAATATATATGTATGAATTATGTTTTCTAAACATATCATGTTTCTGATGAATGTAACATACAAACATATTAATATAATAATTTAAACCTTTTTGAAAATTTAATCAATTTTTAATTGAATAAGACATTGTTCATATGGCAAGTTGATACTCTTTTGAAGAACATAATAATCTCTCCTTTTTCTTTTTTTTTTTTTTTTTTTTTTGTTAGATTGGATGAAATGAAATTTTTGCATTTCATCAACGAGACTGTTTTTTTTTTTTATTATTTATTTATTGTAATTATTTAGAAAACAGCCAACAGTTGATAAAAAGCTAAACATGGTAACCCATGAAAAACTGATATTTCTAAATTTTTACAGTATTTAGGAACGATTTAGGACGTGTAATGCTCACTTTTTTGCGTGGCAACGATACAATGGTTGCTAGTACAATATTTCTGGCCTCTTTTCGTAGATCGCCAAGTTAACCATACGGTTTGTTATTGAGCCAAGCCCAATTACAGTCAAAAGAGGTTTGATGCTGATCGGTTGTATAAATACGTGGTTGATCATTTTGATACTGATTATTTTCTTGATATTGTGATGTTATATTACTTTTATTTCACTGTTCTTTATTGTTGATTGATTTCATGTGTGTTTTAATTTTCTGCTTTTTTTTTTATTTCCAGGTTTTTTTTTAACACATTAGCTAGATTATTGTTTTTTCCCCCACGGATCAAAATTGACAAACGAAATGGATCAATTACAAAAATATTAGGTAAGTGAATCTTTAGTATTATACGTGTCCTAATCATCAAAAGTTGAGAATAAATCTTTTAAAATTTAAAAAGCTGAAAGTAATAATTTAAACGAGGAGGAAGGTTTTGATTGTGATAACGTACATCAAAATGTTGAATAAATGTGACAATAGTATTTACAAAAGGCAAAATGCTGCATATTGTGTAGAAATACATATTTTACTTCACAATCTTTTTCTAAGTACTGTAAATTATGCAAAGGATATGCCGCTATTGAAAATAAGAATGACAAAAAAGGGATCGGTCAAGAAAGGAAAAAAGCAGTATTAGAATGTAGTATTTGTCTTAAAAGTTTTTTATATATGTATCAAAATTACAGAAACATATGGAATGATGCTCATATTCAAGTTAGTCATATCTTTGTCCACATCCTGAGAGTAATTGTAAATTTAGGTACTTGACACATGGAAAAGAAGTTCATGGAATAAATATGACAACGAATGTAATAAATTTAGAAGATAAGTTAAGTTTTCAATTATGGCTAGAAAATGAGAGTTCTAGGACTTTTTCTTCTTTTAAAAAAACTTACTGGTGATAAAACAACCGAAACAAATGTTTATTCGTATTACAGTTTTAAGTCCATAATATCAAAGCCATTTAATAGAAAAACTAGTCGAAGAAATGTGAAAGGAATAATACCGCCAACTGAATGTCCTGCTCGTGTTATTGTTTGCAAGACAGATAAAAAGATCATTGTTAAGTACTTTTCAAAACATAATCATGAATTAAGGCCACAAAACATGAAATTTCACCCAATTAAAAAGACTTGTCGGGACTTTATTAAAGCTAACCTTCAAATGGGCATTGAGAAATCTAAATTACTGGAATATGCTCGTGGGAACAGAGAAATGAGGAATGATCGAGGTAACTATTTTGTTAAAGAATCCTTTCTGACATATAAAAACCTAACGTATTACGTGAATTCTTTGAAATTACTTTCATTGCCCCATAAGAAAGATGCTGTTTCTGTAGATATTATTATTAATAAATTGCAAAATGAAACTTATAATTGTGTTCTTTTGTATAAACCTCAAGGACAAGATATGGTTTCAGGTTCTAAAAGCGTAAAAAAATTGCCAAACAATTCATTAGTAATTGGCTTACAAACAGCAGAACAAAAAGAAATGATGGTAAAAAACTGTAACAAAATTTTATGCATTGACTCTACTCACAAAACCAATCAGTATGATTTCTATTTAATGAATTTAATAGTACCTGATGAATATGGAATAGGTTATCCAATTGCACATTTCATCACAAATAAATTAGATATGGAAACTGTGCACTGTTTATTCGTCAGCATAAAAGAAAGAGTTCCCAACTTAAATTTTAATTGTATTATGACTAATGATGATAAAACAACAGGTCCTGCTTTTAAACAAGTATTTCGCGATGAGATTAAACATGCTCATCATGCTTTAAAGAAATGGCTAACTAATCTTGTTTCTAATTTAGAAACAAGGAATAAAATTTATGCATTTTTGGCAGTTCTTTTAGAGAAAACGGACTGAATAAAATTTAAAGATAGTATGGATAATTTAAGAATTTCATTTGCTGATAAGGAATCAGCATTCATAAAATATTTTAATGATGATTATTATGGTAGAGCAGAATTATGGAATATGTCATATCGTCAATTTCCCCATGCATATATCGATATGAATATGTATTGCTAGTTGTTTCATAAGTGCAAATTCATTTTTTGAATAGATAATGGAATTTATTCTGTTTTAAAATTAGAAAATGATACATATTTTGCATATCAATATAGAATAATAATTTGCATACACTTAAGTGTTTATCCTTCAACATATAAATAGCACAATACTGGATTAGAAATTCTTGATGGAGATGTTTATGTGAAGGCAATATATTCATGATTAGTATAGTCTCAAACTAATAGAGATGTGTTTTAGGAAGTTAAAAAGATTGTAGAAGGATGTTCAGCCATGATAAATGCTTCTGTAGGTGTATAAAAAAATCATATTTATCTCTATGTATGCATTTGTAAATTTATGTATGCTTGGATAATCACCTACTGTATAAACATATTAAAAAAGTTAACTCATTTTCTGTACAACAATTTTCGTATTTTGATCGTGTTTTAAGTGATGGAATTGTTAAAAACAAAGAATATGACCATCATTCAGTTCCATCCATGGCTTGTGCAGAAAATTGCATTGATTCTGCAAATAAAGAAACATTCCGAAAAGAATGAGAGATTCACGAATCTAATATTTTACTTGCCAAATTAAGTTGCTTATTGCAAAGTATACAAATTCTGGAAAGAGAAGGTAATCTTGGAAACTTCTTTAATTTTAATCAACTTAGGAATGCAGAATTATTTTTCATTCCCATTAATGTGTCTTGTCATTGGGTTTTACTGGTTGCTAAGTTAAGTGTCAAAAAATTATATTTTTATGATTCTTTAGGTTTCGGAAGTGAATGTAGATATGTTAAATTAATAGATTTATGGAGAAGAACATTAAATACTTTGTTACATATATAATTGGATATTTCATATCCAATTCATCTGAAACAAACTGATAGCATGAGTTGTAGTGTTTTTATATCATACTTACAAAATAGGGTATTAAACAGAGAAATTATAATTTTGATATAAATGAATTTAGAAGGTACAAGTTTGATTATATTGCAGGTAAGTGTTTAAATAATATCTAATATATTGTATCAGATGATATTTACACTTGTTATCAATGCAAGCAGAGTTATATACCCTAGGTAAGTTTATTCGTGTAGCTTTTTAATTATTTAAAGTACTATATAAAATGAATATTGTAATTCTTTTGTTTCATTTGTATACTATTAATAATTCGTTTTTTTGTGTAGTAAAAATAATTGTGCTAGTTTTTTAAAATGTAATGGAATGTATATTTTCTAAGGAACCTACCTTTTCTGTTGGAAAGGGGGTTAATGCATTTACATACCATACCTCCTGAGTGACGTGGAAAATGGTGGAGATAAACCAAGTTTTCATATCATGTATTACTTTAGGAAAATATTTTTAATAGTTCTTATTTTCTAGTCAATCATCCATTTTATTATGTGTATCTGATCAACCAACTGAGTGCTGGAGACACTCTTGCATATGGGAAGTTTTTAATAACTACAAAGAGAATGTTAGATGGTATTTCCATCTGTGATGACATTATCTGTATTACAATTGCATCACAGTTGTGAAAGACTTTCTGAAGAATTCAAATTTGTAAAATATAATAGGTAAGTTATATTTATGTGAAAAATATAATGTGTAACGAATCGCTCTCTATACAGTATTAAATGTAATTATTATAGTTATATATTAAATATTATTACAGAAACGATACATTTGTATATGTCAGGTAAATGGTAAAATCAGGAATCCTAAGTAGTAATTTCTTTTCTTCATTGAGCAAAATTACAGGATTAAAAAAAGTAAGTGTAGTATTTTTCTTAAATACATCATTTGCAGTATTGCTTTTATTTGATATAATAAAAGAAAAAAGTAGAGAATGCAATACAATTTTATTTTAATTCATGTGCATTTCCTTTAATACATATATTAAACAGTTCATAATAACTAAAATACGTATCACAATAACTTCTGATATTTTTAAATTATTAAACAGTTACTAGTTGCTAATTTTTGAGAGCCCATAGTTTTGATAAATCATAAAATTTACTTCTTTTACTGTTTTGAACGTATAATGGGACTGATGCACATTGAATTTGTAGAAGCTCCAAGTCTCTCCCTTAATAGTATGGTGAAGGAAGAGGTGCCAGACAAGTATTATCCATGTTACTTAACTCAGACTCAAAATTTTGAGGTAACTATGTCGTCAATTGCCTTCATGTTGCTTCTGAGTGTGACACTACTGAACAATCATTAAATCAATTAGTAGTAAACGAATGGGAAAAAACTGAAATAACCGTTTTATTTAAACTATTTCTATTTGAGTGTGAGAACAACAAAAAAATGCTTCAAGTTGCTTTCTCTTTCAATTTCTGAAAAATGACAAACATTAAATATTACATTAAGTAATAATTACAAATAAGCAAGTTACTATTTGATTTTTAGAGCTGTTACAGAAACAATCAATAAACAATATCACTTTGCATGTTAAACAATTAACTGCACAAATCAATGTATTTTTTTCTTTATTAATAAATCCTTCAATTACAGAGAAAGCTCAAACATCAAAATTCTATTCAAGTTGTAACAATAATTAAATTCAGCTTACAATATTTTCAAAAAAAAATTATGGTTTGTTTCAAAAGAGTCACTTCACCAAACATTTAACTAAAAAAAAAGTTTTTGGAGTAACGTTCTTGTATCAAAACGGCAAGCAAAACTTATACCTGTATTTATCCCGAACAAGCTCTACACGTTTTTGATAAATGATTAGAATGCCTTATGCAACGAAAGCAATTACCGTTTTTCATTGAAATATTTTTTTTCTTTTTTTCCAAAGGCAATGAAAAAGCAAATCTACACTTCAAGGATTCATGTAATGAGTCATTATAAAATATGTATAGACAGCTTTTAGCTTTATTTTCATCGGTTAATAAAGCAATTGCTGTAAAATCATTTTTATTTCGTTTGTTATTCTTGGTTAAATGTTTTGGCGGAGTGACAATAATGCGTAATCAGTAATTTGTTGTATACATCGCTTTATCGTTTGTAAGTTGGGATCGTTGCTGTACTTCAGAAACTAGAATATTTTAATTCGAATATACATATGGCGATTGATTAAAGAATACTGTGATATCCATGAAAATAATTTTACATTAGAATTTTTCGGTAATCATCCAAGTTAAAAATATTTTTTTACAGGTAATGGTATAAGATTGCGTAAAACCTCTTAGAATTTTTCAACAACAGTACAATGTTATAGTCTTTACTCCAGTAATGTTTTTATTTTTAAACTTAAAAGCAAAAAATACATCATTGTACAAAATAATATAAAAATATACATCGTCAAATAAATTTATTCTAAAAAAATTATATTTTTCACAATTTTGCTCACGTTAATTCAAATTGAAATGTTGATGATTTTTTTTTTTTTTTTTTTTTTTTTTTTTTTTTTTTTTTTTTTTTTTTTTGTAATAAAAATTATTATGGTACACGACGTGAAAAATTCTGAGTTTTTATTTTTATTTTGGAAAGAACTTTCAGGATTTTTAAATTCATGATTTGATAAAAGGGAATGCTATAACGGAACACATGAGACAGTTAATTTGATTATATGTGTCATGTTACTTGTATTGTAAGGACGAAAATCTGAAAAAAATTTCATCGCGCAAATTCTGTAAAAGATGGAAGATATTCTTTTCTACGAAAAAGAGGTTACCCTTTATTCAGCGCAATTTATATTTGGATGAATAAAGCTGTTACTAAAATTAAAAACTAGAGTTTAATTTACGACGCACCTTTCCTTTAAAGGAAGGAATGGCCTCAAAATAGCTGTTGTATTAAATTAAAAGTAATTGGTAGCTTCATAATTAAGTAGAAAAATTTAGTTTTCAAAAATAAAATTCAAATTCGTGTATTCTAAATAGCGAGGCGATTAATTCAAACAGTGGAAGAGTGAGTAAAAATATAAGAGAAAACAGAAGTTGATATCGAAATAGCGAAAGATACGGACACTAGTCCAGAAATTAGCAGTCAAGTTTCTTTATTTTTAGATTCTTTAGTTAAAATCATTCGTACACTTACAGTAAGAATTCTCAGTAAACCAAAAGGTTGGGTTTTTTTTTTTTTTTTTTTTTTTAAATCTTTAAAACGAGTATTTGGAGCTAAAAGTGTTCCATTTAAATATAAGCCCGAGATTTTACTGAATTTACTGTTAGAAAAAGCTGCAAATATTATTACCTATCTTAAAGATAATGATCTCAACAATTGTGGAAAAATAAAGCCTTTAATACTTCAAAAGGTTGAGCCTACTCCCCAAGCATATTTAGAGAATTTTAAAAAAGCAACGCGTCACAATTGTGAATCATATGTACAATTTACGAGTTGTTTTTTTACAAAGGGGGAGTGCTATTTAAAAATTGAGAGACATTTCAAATATTGAATCATTAAAACAATTAATAGTTTCGGATAGATTGTTCAGTACGTTAGTGAAAGAGACCGTAGTATGGATAATTTTAGAATTGCATTTGCTGAGAAGGAATCAGCATTTATAAAATATTTTAATGATAATTATTATGGTAGAGCAGAATTATGGAGTATGTCGTATCGTCAATTTCCACATGCATATACCGATACAAATATGTACTGTGAGTCATTTCATAATAAATTAAAGACCAACTATTTCAAGCGCAAATTCAATCGTCGAATAGATAATTTGATTGATACGTTATTAAAAATAGAAAACGATACATACTTAGCACATCAATATAAAATAATAATTGGCACAAGCCCAAGTGTTTATCCTCCAACTTATCATAAACGACACAATATTGGAATAAAAATTCCTGATGAAGATGTTTTTGTGAAGGCAATAGATTCATGGTTGGTGAAATCGCAAACGAATGGAGACTCATTTTACGAAGTGAAAAAGATTGCAGAAGAATGTCCTGACAATGATAAATGCTACTGTAGATGTATAAAACAATCATGTTTATCTCTATGTATGCATTTGTACACTTGTGAATGCTTGGACAATCATCCATTGTGTAAACATATTCATAAAATTCACTCTTCATGTGTTCGACAACTTCCATATTTTGATGGTGTTTTTAATGATGGAATTATTGAAGATAAAGAATGTGACCTTAATTCAGTTCCGTCAGTTACTTGTATAGAAAATTGCATTGATTCTGAAATTAAAGAAATATTCAATGAAGAAAGAGAGCTCCAAAAAACGAATATTTTACTTGCCAAATTAAGTTGTTTATTGCAAAATAAATTCGTCAAAGGCACTATGTTATCCTACTTAAATAGCAATTTAAAAACTATGGTTTCA
>BMAW01056318.1:163670-196247 GCA_019974015.1 Nephila pilipes
AAAAAAAAAATCTACATTAAATTAAAAATTTTAAAAACTTACACTGAGGTTTTTGAAAGTCTGTGTATTAGAAAAGATTTGAAGAAAGATACGGATTAGAAAAGATATGAACACGTAAACATTTGCTGTATTTATACATTATATCTATTTTGCAAAAAAATTTATATTTATGCTTGATCAGTAGAGGAAAACAAGCTATTGATTGGAGTTCCATACAATTTTATTCAAACATTGTTTACCATCTAAGTAAAAATTCTAAATTTGTTTAAATCATTATACAATAGTTAAAAAATATCCTTGACTACAACAATACAAATTGAGAAAAAGTATGTACGAATCTGTATTTTGTTTGTTATTTTTGAAGAAAATGCTTTTAAAATTCTCTCACAGAATTAATCCTAGATAACATCATTTGTAAGAAAAGTGTATATAGATTACATTAACAGTCAAATGACGTTGATTCAAATATTGTTAACTTGAATACAGCATGAAGAAAATGTAACTCAACTATTTAAGAAAATAATAAATAACATTTTGCAAAATGCCAATCAAATTTGACATCTGTTGAAATTTTAAAAAAAAAAAATTACGAAAAACAGAAAGCAGATAACAAAATTTTTATACCATCTATTTCTTCTATAATACCTCAAAATTAAATGAGGTAAGTTTATAGGTTTTTTTCATTGAAATCAACATTTCAAATAAATCAGTTTTTCAATATTTTTCGGTTTTAATTTCATATTTGAAAAATTATAAAATAAAAGTAATAGTTATTTAGAATTATAATAATAAACTAAAGAAAAATAGAGAGAAAAACAAAATCTCACTTGTAGAAATTCAGTCTCTATTTTTCGATACTATTCCCAAAAATTGATAAGAGAGAAGGTGAAGTTTTATGGCACGAGGCCAGATACAGTTGTGCTGCTCCAAACAAGATATGATCTACATGTTTGAAAAATGGAAAAAAATTTGGCATGAAAGAGTCGAGAATAGAGAAAGATCGCTAGCGTATCCCGAGGGTGCGTCACTCGTATTTACCAAAGACAATAAACCCCATGGGAGAAAAAAAATAGAACAGCACCTTACTTCGAGGTCATGATCACAAATTGATGAGTTCTATGGCTTTCAATTATGATAAAATGTTTTCAAAACTTTAATAATTATCAACTACTTAAAATATTAAAACTGTAATTTCTTTATAAAATGGAATGTAGTAAATATCCTTTTGCAGCGTGTGTGACATCTCCCCCTCCTTTCTAAAGCATAAATTCTCTTTAAATTTCTTTAACAGCATATAAAATATTCTAAAAATGTTGTAAAATTTTTTAAAAAGTAAAACAAGCTCGAAAATGGTTATAAGAATATATTTATTGAAAATACAATCAATATAAAGGATATAATAGTATTTGAAACTTTTTAATGCAGTTGAATTCGAAACTGATGTAAATAATTAATTTTTCAAATATTCATTTGCAATTGTATTGTCAAAATGTGTAATTGTATTTGGAACTTTTCCATGAAAGAATGTATTTTTTAAATGCTATCAATTATATATATATAATTGATATATATATATATATATATATATATATATATATATATATATATATATTCATTTTTTAAAATGCAGTTATTAAAAAAGAAGGGTGGTTTTATTAACGTCGCACCAGAAGCAACACGAGGGCTATTGGCGACGGACCCCGTGATTTTGAACCTCGGTCAAGTGACGAACATGACACCTGAACTGGCACCCCCTCTTCTAACTTCCACACCACGCCATCAGGGGGACATTTGAGTTCCGACAGATTAAACGTGCATCAGCTCCGGCTACACGGCGAGTCTTCAGTGGCATCAAGGCTCGACTCAATGAAAACTGCCAGTCACGACTATGACCACTAGGCTATTGCGGCCACATTATAAATGGTTAATTGTATTTTGAACTTTCTTTTTTATGATGATTAGGAAAAAGCCATATCTACCTCTTTAAAACGTCCTCATGTACGACGTAGATTCTATTAAGCAATTCGCTTTTTAACATTAAAGCCATTAACGTTCTCAGCAGCGATCATAAAACCAAACTGATGGAAATAGCTGTCACTAAGATTCTTCCTCCCCACGTTTGCAACATCACAAACACTAATTGGCTCAAATATCAAGAATTTCTCTATAATAATCTCCCCGGAAAGTTGGAAATTAACAATATCAATGATCGTGATGAAGTTATTAATGCACTCATGAACTACATCAAAATTGCAATTAACTTAGCCAGCACCTCAAAAAATATCCCCACACCGCATCTCAGACTCCTTTCACATATCCGCAACCTAATTAAAAATAAAAACAGAATAAGAAAGTGGCAACAAACTCATTTCCCCCCTTTCAAAAAATAACTTAAAAATTGTTATGGGCTTTATTTTTTAACAAGATGCAAGCAAAATCATCTACTTATCCTGGGTGTATTTAATATAAATTGTTTCGCATTTTAATGAAAGGCTTCTTTCGTTTTATCTTACCATTAATCAAAATCCCAAAAGAATATTTTAGAAAGACTAAGAAAATAAAATATATGTATTTTCAACAATTTTGTTCACTAATACAAGGGAATGAAAAATGTTCAAACAATTATTTTCAAATCCTATTTACATGAATTAGATTAGTTAAACTAAAATAAAAGTCTGCATTAGTTTGAGGTTGAGTGAAATTTAATTTAAGACAAAATATTACAACTGAATATAACAGATTCAGGGCCAAATAGTAGTCATCAAGATGACGCTTTTGTAACTCAACAAAACAATTTTAATCTGTTTTCATAATAAACTTTTCTGTTTGGATGTAAAATGTAAAGAATTTTCATTTTTATTTGCTTACAATTATTCTTACTCTATATTGTCCTATGAAATGTTATGTGTATGTTGCATTTACTTTTATTTTTTACACAAATATGTGTATCAAGAAATACACAATCATGTATTTGAAAAAAAATTGGCTAATTTTCTTCCCGACTCTCTTATTAGTAAACATATTTAAAATACTTAATACTTATTTTAAAATTCTCACTATTTAATAATCATAAATTATTTTTAAAATTGAAAAAAAAAAAATATCTATATATTATGAGTTAGGATAAATATCACACAATACTATATATTTTTGCCACACTGTGTCTATATGTTTACCATAATGGGTTCTTATAATTCAGAATTATAAAAACTTACAGTTTCTTACACTAAATTGAAAGTTTAATTAGGATTTAAACATACATATAAAATGTGATACATATTATGCAAAAAATATTTAACATAAATAAATATAACATTAAATATAAATTAACAAAAACACAAGTTTTGCATTTATTATTATTAAATGATTATTACACATGACAATTTATAAAAAAATATATTTTCTTAAGTATTGAATATTTAATTTCAATTGAAAAAGCTAACAAGATTTCCAAGTTCACTGAGGACCAAACAAACAGAATTGTACATGATTTTGTTAAAATGATATACTTTCCTATTTTCACCTTACAGTGTTCCTATTTACAATTCAATGTTAATAAGATTTAAACTTAGGTATAACTGAAATGTATATTTTCTAAAAACACGATGTTTCTATTGAATATTACCCACAAACATTTTAATTTAACTTAAAACTTTTAGAAAATTTAATCAATTCTTAATTGAATTTAGATATTGTTCGGATGGCAAGTTGTTACTCAATAAAATAATGTAATAATTTCTTGTATATTTGTTTGACTCCATAAATTGAAAATCTTAATAATAATTGAAATAAACTTTTCTAATTGAATGTAAAATGTAATGAAATTTCATTTTTGTAAGCTTAGAATTTTAGCTAGCTTCTCAATCAAAACATTTCCAAGAAATTATGCTTATGTTGCATTTACTTTTTTTTTTTTCACACAAATATATACATCAAGATATATACAACTATGTATTAGGAAAAAAATTGGCTAATTTTCATCCTGAATCTCTTATTAGTAAACATGTTTAAAATATTTAAGATTTATTTTAAAATTCTAACTACATAATACTGTCAAAAATGGATGCAATCATGAATGATTTTTAAAGTTGGAAAAAAAAAAAAAGATCAATATCATTATGAGTTAGGATAATTAGAAGAGACTATTTCACAATACTATATACTTTTGCCACACTCTGTCTATACTTTTACCATAATGGGTTCTTATAATTCAGAATTATAAAAACTTACAGTTTCTTACACTAAATTGAAAGTTTAATTAGGATTTAAACTTAGATATAAAATGTGATACATATTATGCAAAAAATATTTAACATAAATAAAAATAACATTAAATATAAATTAAAAGCACAAGTTTTGCTTTTATTACTATTAAATGATTATTACACATGACAATTTGTAAAAAAATATATTTTCTTAAGTATTGAATACTTAATTTCATTTGAAAAAGCTAACAAGATTTCCAAGTTCACTGAAGATCAAACAAACAAAATTGTACATGATTTTTTTAAAATGTTATACTTTCCTATTTTCAGCTTAAAATGCTCGTATTTACAATTTCATTTTCGTTCATTCAATTTCATTTCGTATTTTATTTAATTCGCTTTCATTAAATATATAATGTTTCTGATGAATATTACATTCAAACATATTAATATAAAAATTTAAGACTTTTTGAAAATTTAATCAATTCTTAATTGAATAAGGTATTGTTCAGATGGCAAGGTGTTACTCTTTAAGAGAATATTATAATCTTTTTTTTTTTTTTGTTACGACCGGATGAATTGAAAATTTTTGCATTATTTCAACAAGACAGACGAATCGGGGATTTGCTATTTGTTTCTTTATTGTAATTATTTAGAAAATAGCCAATAGTTCATAAATAGTTGGATATGGTAACCTAGAAAAATCGGATAGTCTACACTTTGTAGGAATAAACACTGCCACTCCAAAGTGGCATTACACGTCCGGTCTAAATCGTTCCTATTATCTACATCACTTATATTTCCACACTTTGGTGGAATAAGTGCTGCCATTCCTAAGTAGCATTGCATGTCCGGTCTGATTCGTTCCTATTTCCTGCATCACTTATTGTTGTTGATATTCAATTGTAACTATAATGCCAGCCAAATTTAAGTTTCTTATGCATTACTTCTGCTTCTAACTGAGTGGCAACAATAAGAACGGTTTTTTGTTTACTTTGAGTTTACGAAATTCGCTTGCTTTGTTAGCAGTGCTAAAGTAAAGCTAACGTTTAAACTTGTTTAAAAAAGTAGAATTTAAAATTGTTGAATTACATTCATCTGGAGAAATTGTGGTTAATTTGAGTAACTCATTTCAGTTTAAAAGGCTTCTGTATAATTTAATTTGAATCTGTTATTAACACAGCCTGTTTTTATATAGGAAGAACTTATTACTGAAATTTGAAAGAAGACTCTCTATGAAAATGAATTCTTAATAACTCACATTTTCTCACGAAAAAAAAAGATGAAATTTTTGAAACGATTTCTCCTGAAAGTAGGAACTTTCTACCTCATTTAAATATTTTTACAAATAAAAATCCTTGTATTTGTAAAAATGCTTTTTCACCAAAAGGGAACATAAACATTTCCGTAATCACGTGAAGAAATATCTGTATGTTTGTGAAATTTGCATGAAAGCTTTCTCAATTAGTACTTAAAGAAACATTTAAACATATTCATTCGAAGGTAAAGCCTTATGTTTATGAAATTTATTCAAAAGCTCTCTCAAGTAATCAGAATTTAAAAGACACATTTGCAGTTTAAAACAAAGGTAAAACCTTATGACTGTGAAATTTGTAATTAGGCATTCTTCAAAAGTGGGAACTTAATAACTCATTTGCTTATTCATACATAAGAAAAACCTTAGGCTTTTGAAATTTGTAAGAAGGCATTCTTTCAAAGTGGGAGTTTAAAGATACATTTGTGTACTCATACGAAGCAAAAACCCTTATATTTATGAAATTTGTAAAAATGCTTTCTCTGAACTTAAGAGCTTAAAAAGACATTTGCATGTTCATACAAATGAAAATCTTCTGACTGGAATTTATGAAATGGCTTTCTCAGAAAATAAAGACTTCCAGAAACATTTGCGTATTCACACGAAAGAAAAGCCTTATGTATGTGAATTTTGCATGAAGGCTTTCTCCCGAAATGGAAACTTAAAAACACATTTACGTATTCATACAAAGGAAAAGCCTTTTGTTTGTGAAATTTGTAAAAAGGCTTTCTCTGACAATGAGAATTTAAAATCTCATTTATGTACTCATACAAAGGAAAAGCCTTATGTTTGTGAAATTTGTAAAAAGGCTTTCTCGAAAAAAGGAAACTTAAAGAAACATTTGCTTATTCACACGAAAGAAAAGCCTTATGTTTGTGAAATTTGTAAAAAAGCTTTCTCTCAAAATTGGAATTTAAAGAAACATTTTTATATTCACACAAAAGAAAAGCCTTTTGTTTGTGAACTTTGCAAGAAGGCTTTCTCCCAAAATGCAAACTTAAAAACACATTTACGTATTCACACGAAAGAAAAGCCTTATGTTTGTGAAATTTGTAAAAATGCTTTCTCAGAAAAAGGAAACTTAAAGAAGCATTTGCGTATTCACACGAAAGAAAAGCCTTATGTATGTGAAATTTGTAAAAAGGCTTTCTATCAACATAGGAATTTACAGAGACATTTACGTGTTCATATAAAAGAATAACCTTCTGTTTGTAAAATTGCATTTTTGGAAAAAGAAAACTTAAAGAAAAAATTTTGTATTCTTATGAAGGAAAAGCAATATGTTCGTGAAATTTGTAAAAAAGCTTTCTCTCTACTTTGGAGTTTATGGAGAAATTTTCGTATTCATACGAAAGAAAAGCCTTGTGTTTGTGAAATTTGTAAAAAAGCTTTCTCCGAAAAAAGGAGCTGGAAGAAACATTTACATATTCACGAAAGAAAAGCCTTATGTTTTTTAAATTTGTAAAAAGGCTTTTTGGAAAAATTAAAACTTAAACATTTGTGTGTTCATATGAAGGAAAAGCATTATGTTTGTGAAATTTGCTTCAAGACTTTCTCCCAATATGAGAACTTCAAATCTCATTTGCATATACACATGAAGGAAAATCCATAGGCTTGTGAACGTTCTAAAAATGCTTTCTCAGGAAAAGCAAACTTAAATTAACATTTTCAAATTCATACGGTAGTAAACCCTTATGTTTGTGAAAAGGCTTTCTCTGAAAAAGGGAACTTAAAGAAGCATTTGCATAATCGTACGAAAGAAAAGCCTTATATTTATAAAGAGGTGTTCTCTTGATATTGGAATTTAAAGAAGCATTTTTTCATTCATAAGAAGGAAAAGCCTTATGTTTGTTAAAAGGCTTTTTGAAAAAATGAAAACTGAACATTTGTGTGTTCATATGAAGGAAAGCCTTATGTTTGTGAAATTTGCTTGCAGACTTTCTCTGAATATGGGAACTTAAAAACTCATTTGCATAAACACATGAAGGAAAAGCCATAGGCCTGTGAATTTTGTAAAAATGCTATCTCTTATAAAGGAAACTTAAAGGAACATTTGCATATCGGTACAAAAGAAAAGCATTGTTTGTGAAAAGGCTTTCTCGGAAAAAGGGAACTCGAAGAAGCGTTTGCATAATCTTACAAAAGAATAGCTTTACGTTTGTGAAATTTGTAAAAAAAACTTTCTCAGAAAATGGAGACTTACAGGTACATATGTATATTCATACAAAGTAGCCTAATGTTTGTAAAATATGCAAAAAGGCTTTCCCCAAAGCAGAAACTTGAAAAGTCATTTGCGTATTCAAGTGAAGGATTTGCTTTATGTTTGTGAAATTCATTAAAAGGCTTTCTCAGAAAATGTGACCTTAAAGATAAGTTTGTGTATTCACACAGTAGAATTGCTTATGTTTGTGAATTCGTTAAAAGGCTGTCTCTGAAAATATGACCTTAAAGAGATGTTTGTGTATTCATAGAAAGGAGAAGCCTTATGTTTGTGAAAAGGATTTCTTGACACTGAACTGAACACACATTTGTGTTTACATACGGAGGAAAAACCTGAAATTTGTAAAAGGGCTTTCTCGGAAAATGGGACCTTAAAATGACAGTTGAGTATTCATTGAAAGTGAAGTCCATGAATTATTTGTCAAACATCAAGAAGGCTGTATGGAGCTGGGAAGAAATTGAAATTACATTTGCTTATTTATAAATAGGGAAAAACATGTTTCTGTAATTTGTTTCATAGCTTTCCCAAACACAATTGCTTCTTAAAAGCTCAGTTTCTTATTCATATGTAAAAGCCATGTTTGTGAAATTTGTATGAATATTTCTCCAGAAGTGATCACTTGGAGACAATTTGCATTTTCACACAAAAAGAAATTAAAAATTCATATATATGTATATATTTAATTTGTTAGATGGTATTCTAAGCAAGAGAGTGTAGACATAGAGAAACATCAAACGAATGTTTGTGAATTTGGAAGAAGCATTTCTCTTAAAATTAAAGACTCATTTCATATTAGTATATATTCATATATCCTTATGTTTCTTAAATTTGTAAGAAGGCAATCTTGTGAAGTAGGATACATACAATATTTTCTCTCTTTACAATAAGTAGCCATCTTAATTTTGTGAAATTTTTTCAGAATGCTGCATCACATTGTAGAATGTTTTACAACATTAGCATATTTATTATATGTGAAAGTCTTATGTTTTTCATATTTGGCTGAAGATTCTTTTTTTTTTTTTTTTTTGTCAGTACAATACTATACTGAACATGTTAATGCATTCATTGGAATAAAAAAAATACTTATGTTTTTCAAAATCATTTGGAGGCAAACTTAAGTGCTTTCATGGAGATAAAATTTTTAATAAAAAAAAATTATTAATATTTGTATTTAACTGGATAGCTTTCCTTCAATATAATTGGATATATACTTGATATTTTTTAGATATGTTACAAAATTCATTGCATACATATCTTTTTTGAGTAAATGTGTATCATGATTTATTTTTACTTATGTTATAAAAGAATTTAAAACTTGCATTTTACTTTTATTGAATGATTTTCACAGTGGTATGAGTATTTGTAGAATTTTGAGATATTTGTTTTCTTACTTACACTAAAAGAAATTTTACATAAATAAATTTTAAAAAAATGTTTATGCATACATTACTTTTTAATGTTAATACAACAATAAATTTTTTTAAAGTTTTAATCTTAGGTACACATTGAACAAAAAATTATTTTTTTACAATATGTTAATATTTATTGAAATTTGAGTTATAATTTTTCAAACAGTTTTGTGGCATGTGTACTTGTGTAGAGCTAAAAGCTTTATTCTTCGTTATGAACTTGATGTAAATTTTCTAGATCAAATAAAAAGAAAAATTTTGATTAAATATTAATATTGTTTTTCAAAACACATTTCTGTGAATAGAAGAAATTTATATTTCAAACACCTAATTATGCTAATTTGTCTATAGTATTGAAAATTTATGTAATAGGGAATTATTTAAAAAATATTAGTTAAAACTTGTTGAAAATGTCTAAATATTGCATTGTTAGGCGAGAAAGAACGATTACCGAAGTTTCAGAGCTCTAGTTTAGTGGGAAGTTGGTTTAATCAACAATCGAGAATTTGATGGCACACCAAGTGAAATGCATAAAGACGTTAAAACCAACTATTATTAATTAATTCATCTGATAAATTAAATGGTTGGAATGCAGTTTAGTCCAATCACTCTTGGCGAAAGGAATTATTTGGCGGTATTTTGCCAAATGTGGCTACCCTGGTCCGCTTCGGGGTCTTAACGTTCGGCCAAAAAAAAAAAATCGTCAAGTTTGGCAATTTTTGAATTCGTGCCAAGTAGTTGGGCTAAACAGCACTATTAAAATATTAGTTAAAACTTGTTGCAAATGTCTAAATATATCATTGTTAGTTGAGTAAGAACAATTCCCAAATTTGCAGAGCTCTAATTTGATGGGAATTTGGTTAAATTAAGGATCGAAAGTTTGATGACACACTGATACATAAAAATGTGTAATAAATAACATAAAAAACGTGAAGTACATAAAAACATTGTAAAATATCTAATGAGCTTTATTAAAAATGATTAGTTAATCTAAGGTGACTTTATTAATTTAAAAAGATGTTGACAACTGAACAGTTTGAATCGTCAATTAAACATTCGTTCAAGTATGAGGTAAAAAATTTCTGAAAATACTCTTAACAAGTTAATGTTTCAATAGCGCATTTGTACTATTCATCAGCCGCTGTAACCTAATGGTCATGGCTTCGGACTCTCATGGCTGATGGTTTTCGTTCAGCCGCGGGTTCGATCCTTGGCCGCTAAAGACCCGCCAGGGCTGATGCGCGTTAAATCTATCGGGACCCAAAGTCCTCCCGTTGGTGTGGTGTGGCAGTTTGGAAAGAGGGGTGCTAGCTGAGGTGTCGTCTTCGTCACTTGACCGTGGTTCAAAATTGCGAGGTACGTCGCCAATAGTCCTCGTGTTTTTTCTAGTGCGATGTTAATAAAAACTAAACTAAATTGTACTATTCACCACAAACATGATTGTTTAGAAAATATAAATTTTAAAAAATGTGTAAGGAAACTACTAATGAATTTCAAACTGTAGATACTTAGTAATCTGTAAGTAGAAGATTATAAAATTTTAACCAATTAATGCAAATTGGTTGTTTTGATCTAAATGAAATTTTATTAAATTACATAAATGTGGAATTCAAATTAAATATCACGTATATGGAAAAAGTATGTACCTTTAGAGTATTTGTTATCTAGTCATGTAATAATAATAAAAGAGTAAGTTGTATATTTATGTTTAATTATACAATATTACAATATTGAAAGTGTCATTAGCTTAAAAATTTGTAAATATGGTACCTGCAGTTATTTAGTACTAAATAATAAATAAAATCTTTTCAGCAAAAAACAAAATGTTCTAAAATAATTTTTATTCTGATTTTACTACTGTAAAGAAAGTTAATTTTTATAAACTCTCTCAGTTTCTCTTGAATAAAGACATTTTTTTTTTTTTTTTTTTACATTATAAGTAATTTTTTTCCGTATTTTATTAAATCTTCATTTTCATAAGTGAAAAAAATTTTTTAGGTATTTTTTAAATTTGAAAACACATGGTAAAATTGGTACGCTTTAAGAATCACCTTAACTCTTAATGATATGGATTCATTCTTTTTATCTATTTAAAAAGTAATTCAAGATAAATATCCTTTTGAGCTGAGTATTATTAATTAGCAAGATCTTTCGATTATAAATTTTGATTACGATTAATTATAACAGAAGCAGGAAAAAAAATAGAATAAATTGCAAAATATGTAGTTCTGGATATCATGATACATATATTTGCGTGAAAAACTAAAGTTAATACCATCTGGGCATGATTTCTTACGGCTCCCTTCGAGTGATTGGGCCGTGGTAGCCTAGTGGTCAAGGTCGTGGATAGCGGCTGGCGGTTTTCGTTCAGTCGCGGGTTCGATCCTTGGCCGCCAAAGACCCGCCGTGCAGCCGGGGCTGATGCACGTTAAATCTGTTCGGGACCCAAAGTCCTCCCGTTGGCGTGGTGTGGATGTTAGGAGAGGGGGGGTGCCAGCTCAGGTGTCGTCCTCGTCACTTGACCGTGGTTCAAAATTACGAGGTCCGTCGCCAATAGCCCTCGTGTTGCGTCTAGTGCGACGCTAATAAAAAATAAACTAAAAAAAAAACCTTCGAATGATTCCGAAAGTAAGAATCGATTAAAGCTCCCTCTTCTGGGAGGGGTGTTACTTAGTGCGGACGAAGTATTCATACAATACTGGCCAGATGGAGCAGAAGTAAATAATTATCTTATAAAAGAGAAATTACGAGCTTTATTTTTCATTATTTCGCTTGATTTCAAATTGGGTATTTCTTAGATGTTTTTAATTTTTACAATTTTCCTCCGATTTTTTTTTTTTTTTTTTCATTTTCTTATATTTATGTTTTGACAGCTATTATGAACTTTGAAAATGACGTCATAGGGTTGTAAATATTTCCTCCAGACAGGCTGAAAGAAGCAAGCATTGCGACTTTCTCCTCAGCCAGGAGTACGATTCTTCCCTTCTTTCAAAACTAGAGAAAACCAGAGTAATTTGATCTCTGTCGTCCTTTTACGTCCCCAGTAGAAAAAAAAAAGGCGGGGGGGTAAGGAATCTAGCTTATGGTTACTCCTTGCCCTTATATAGCAACTGAATGGATTTCTTTCCCTCGTGAGACTAAATTGCTCTTCCGTGTTGTTCAAGTATTTGAAAGATTTCCGACACTAGGAAGAAAATGGCTTTTTCATTGCTTCAAAAACAGTCATTCTTCATGTTCGATAATTTTTTTTCTCCTTTTTTCACTCCTTTTGATTTCAAAAAATCCATTTCTACTATCATGTTCTTAAAAATCGTATCACTTGATTTATAAACGATCGACAATGCTAGAGAAATATCTTCATCGTATACTGAATGGAAAATATTCCAAATTTTGTGCACACTGATTAATTATATAAAAATAAATTTTTATATAGTAAAAATTTAATGTAAAGTTTTGCAAAGGACAGATTTAGAGATCCAAGGTGCGCATTTTTTTTTTTTTTTTTTTTTTTTTTTTTTTTTATTATTAAATTATTTAATTAAATATAAGCATTAAAGAAAACTATGAAATACCGAGAAAAGGAAAATAATAAGCTTTTCCGATATTAAAATTAAAGGAAATGATAAATTATTAAATTGAATATATTTAAGCTAAATGCAGTTAAATTTGAAGGAAACGATTAAAAATTGAAAAGTGTCTCCTACGCGAAAAGTGACCTAGTTCGCCAAAATAGATTCTACTAAATTAAATTCCCTTTGGGTGGCTAAAAAGCTGATACCCGGTCAGAACAATTTGTTGTAATGTATGTCAGTATGCGGTTATATTAACTGAAATAATTATTAGAATTTTTTTGATAATTTGCACCCAACTCTAATTGCCCCAATAGGAAAGAAAATTTATATCAAGGCACTTGAGTTTGATTTTTATAACGAAAAGACACAGATTGTAATATATATTTTATATTTCTCTCTCTCTCTCTCTGTATATATATATATATATATACAACTTTTCTTTTACTTTTTTACAAGATTTTATTTGTATTACTCTCATACTGAAAACAAAAGTTTTAAAATCATTACCTTGACTCAATTTTCGTTTTTAGTGAAATAATTATCTATAACAGGGGTATTCAACCGTTTACACTTTAAGAACCTTTTGAGCTTATCATTTTCTTGAAGGAACCTCTTGATCAAAGTGCTGAAAAAATAAATTTAAGTTTTATCCTATTCAAATTTATAAAATTATTACTGCATCTTTTTTTTTATCACAACACAAAGATAATGAATGGAAAGGTAACTAACGGCGTTTTTGTTTTTCTAAAATGTATTCTATCAATAAATAAAAGAAACAATATTTTAAATTAAAACAGATTATTTCAAAATTACTTTATTTCAAAGTATTTTAATGCCTGGAATAATTGATGAAACCTACGACCTAATGTCCTGTTCAGCAACCAATCTGTTTCTGCATTTTGTTTTTGTACAGCGTACAAAGAGAAAAAGTTTTAGCATACATAGGCTGAAACAAAGATTAGATGTTTCACAGTTCTTTTGGCAATTTTAGGATATTCTTTCCTAATGTCAATCCGAAGTGCATAGTATCAAACTTGATTAAATTTTATTTTCAATTGAGTACTGGTCAATATATCAATTTGAGATATATCGACTAAGTCAAAGAATGGAGACTGATATGTAACCGAATGTGTCTCATTTAATGTATTTGAAACACGTGACTTTTATAAAATTTAAAATATTGTTTTATCCAAAAAATATTTGTTTATATTTATTTTTACAAGCAAACTGCCTTTGAGATTTCAATCTTTTACAAAAATTAAAATTTTATTTAGGTTTTGGCGCTTTGATTAAGCAAATGGTGATCTCTTACGGAACCCCTGTCAAAGTTCCAAGGAACTCTAAGGTTCCACGGAACGCTTGTTGAAGACTTCTGATCTTTAGCGAAGGCTTACAAAAATTTAAGATAATTATAAGTCTAGTTTGATACAGGTAATCACATTTCGGTATCATTAACACCCCATGTATGCATCAAATCTCGCGATAGAAACTTACAAAACATCACCAACATAAGAATAAATAGTATGCATGTAAAATATTTGTATTGAAAGATACAAAATTTATATTTTATTTCCAAATTGAAGGCGAAGAAATTATAGAAATGGGGCAATGAAAGTCTTTTCATGTGTTGCTCCCTTTATCAAACCTTGGTTAATTTTCCTGAAGTCATTCACTAAAAAGTTCATTATGTTACTCTATTACATCATTAATGCAAACAAATACATAACAAAATCTAAGATTGAAAGAATCATATTTTACTAAAAATATAGAAATATTTAATAGAAAAAAAAAAGACATAAAATATGGTAACTAATTTGATGAACTTTATGTGAAAGCAATATTCTAAGATACTGCATATAACCTTAATCTACAACTATATTCAAAAAGTAATGAAATCAATCTTGAATTATAATGAACGAGAAAAAAAATTGTAAAATAATGTAATTAGGGGGAAATTTTACACTTAGGGAAACTCTATTTTTAATCACAAGAAAGATATAACGTTTTAGGTATGAAATTAACTCGAAATTCATTAGAATCACTTAATAAAAACAAGTACTTGTTTCAAGCTAGGATTTTTTCAAAAGAATCTAAGTTACTTATTTATATTTTGGCATTGAGACTGAAAAAAAATCATTATTGAAAAAGAAGAGACAAGGAAGATAAAAAATATCAATAAGCATATCTACCATTTTAATAAAAATACAATTTTTCCTTCGTATATATTTTTTGGTGAAATCTCGTTTTCCTATCTTCATGAAACGTCCTTTTTTTTATGTTAGAGGGGAGAAAAATTAAGAAGTTCTATGCAAAGTTCTGCAAACAACAGATTTAGCCACCAAAGCTGGATCCATCTAAAACAATAGCCTCCTTGGGTGGCTATTAATAGTACATCAATATTAAAATCATTTGACCACAAAACATTTCAAAAAGGAAGCCAAACTAAAAGGACGTAGTTTGAAATTCTTGAGAGGGAATAAAAAGGCTGCCCCACAGCTTAAATTTCTGAATAATGTTATTTATTTTCAGTCATACCATGATTCCGGTTTACATATGATTTAAATAGATAAGTAAATAAAATACTTAATTTTTATATTTGTTTCACTTCAATCCAATAAAAAAATTGGGGAAAATTTATGACGATATGTTTTTGAAAATTAAGTTCATTAGTGGTGAAAGAAGGTATCAAACATATATTGCATATGTTTTATTTCAATCCAATAAAAAATTCAGGAAAAATTTATTATGATGTATTTTTGAAAATTAAGTTCATTACTGGTGAAAGCAGACATAAAATATGTACGTAAAAACAAGTTGTAACACACTAATTTCAAAACGAGACTGTAGATGGCGCCACATGATGGAAAGTTTTTAAAGTGTAAGGGTGTGGTTATGTCATCTAGTATTTGTCTCCTGTCGCTTTCAAAATTCAGGACTTCCCATCGATAAGTGGCACTGCCCCATGGTCAAAAGGGACCTCGCGTAACACTATCGAGAACTCTCAAAATTTTAAAATCTTTAATTCTAGAAAATTAGATACTATTTAAATTTTTAACTACATTTTCCTAAGATCCTTAACATTTTTCGTCACCAGATGTCGCTTTTAGCGCTAAATACAGCTTAATTCTTGTTTTTCAAACTCATCTCCTCGCGTTTTAAATTTTCCCTCAAAATTTTTAATTGCGTTTTTCTCTAAATTGGTTTCGGTACGACATTTCTTTTTATCTCAATTTAATTTTAACTTATTTTTCGCCTTGTTATAACCTCTCAAAATCCCGCGGACGACAGCTTTCTCGAAGCCGTTTTTCGTCTTCGAACTAAAGTCCCGCCCCTAACCTAGACCCCACGCACCGCTATGTATGCTTCTTAGCTTCTCTTGCTACGGCATCCAATAGCAGTGCGCGCTCTCGTAATTTTAATTTCCAACTAGTTTCGGCAGTCGCCTCACTCTGTCGAACACCCAGGTGCTTGTTGCCTTGATCCTAATTATGATAGCAACTTAAATTACGATAAAACTTTAACTAATTATGCTCATTAAATTTATAAATTATGATGAGAGGGTAAGTTTAATATTTTAAATAGGTACCTCGTAACTTTAGCCGTTACCGTTACCGTCTCCTGTCGCTGTCTAACCCTGGACTATGCTTAAGTTTACTTGTGATAAACTTTTTTCCTTCTAAATGTTACTGTTAATTGTTTTAATTCCGTCCTTGTAACTGTGATGTTTGATGTCATTAAAAATATAGTAATTTACCCCGAGATGCTGTTGAATTCTTTTGCGTTAAAGCAGTTATGGCATAAGAACGTCGGTTACAAAGTTAATTTTTGAAAAGTGATGAGGTACGACATTTATAGGTTATAGAAAATAATAGCCACTTGGCAACTAAATTTATTGGTAAAGCTTTATTCATACAAAATCTACTTAATAATATTCATTTTGCATTAGTTATTAGAATAAAGAGAGAAGAAAAGCTAATTCGAAGTCGAATGCTGGAAACAAAATTTGTAAGGATTGAATGTTTATTAGCATCGCAATTGGAAGAAACATAAGAGCTATTTATTGTTTTAAAATTTGATACACGGTGGCGGTTCCAAGAAAATAGGACTCGAACACTCGGCTCGACCGAAACATCGCTAGCCATAAAATAGCGAATATAACCATTCCACTACTCCAGACACTATTTCATTGCAGTAACATAATGTTTCCGTACTTGAAAAATGTATTATCCAGGTAAAATTGTTCACATATCTAAGAACCAGAAAAAAATTTTTGCACGCAATAATTTTTTCATTTAATCATAAGAATTACATATATTTCAATAAGATTCCTGCAAATGGAGTTTTGAAAAAATAGTAATAAATGGTCCCGCAAATATTATCTTTAAAATTTGAACCATTTTCCTTTAATTATAATACATAATTTTAAAAAGAAAACACATTCCTCTTCTCTCTCTCTTTTCGTAAGTTATACAATACGCATGTGTTGCTAGTGTATGAAAATGGCAATACATTTAATGCATAAAATATATTACATACACTGATATACAAAAATGGTAATATATTTAAAAATATGTGTGTCAGTCCTATTCTCAATGTTACAACTGATTTACAATACCTAAACTGATATATTCACAACGTAAATAAAATATCTATTGTTCATTTTAATAATTGGTAAATAATTTATATAGTGTATTTTTTTAAAATTAAAAATAGTATAAAAAACTATGTTTTAATTCTTTTTTAAGAAATCGTATATGAAGTCTATGGATTTTTTGAACACTGAAATACCACATAGGTATCTGTATAGTAAGCTAGACAAACTTTCAAAGGATATTACGCAATCGGATAACTAACTACAAATTCCGAGGAATCAGCCGACTTCCCCCAAAAGGATCGTAAATCTTCTTTTGTCAACGTGTCTTTACCATGTATCCTTGCGCACTGAGGCTGAGACTTATAATTTTGCTTTCCCCTCTTTCCTTGTTCACTTTGTTGACTCAACAAATTATAAGCAGAGACATCAGTTGTTTTTTTTTTAAAAAAAATTTAAAGATGCATTTGAAAGAGCATATAAAAGGGAAGGATTCTGCGGAATTACTTTTTTGTCCGATTATTCAAAATGTTTTTATATTCAATTTAGAGCGCCGGATGCAAGTTTTCAGATCTTTAATAAAAATTCAAAAATACTTGCAAAAATCAGGAAAAAAAGTAACTCCACAGAAACCTTCCTTTTTTAAAGCTCTTTAAAAAGCATCTTGTTCCATGTAGTTAAAATAAATATTCTAGATATGAGACTTAAAGTAAGAAACTCCATAGGATTAACATTAGGTAGGGTAATCCGTGGTGGCGTGTCGACAGGAGCCTTAATTGAAGATATTGAGCAAGAGTAGTTGTAAGGTTACAAAAAGTAAAATTCATTCAATGTTATATCTAGAATGAAAGTTACAGAAATTAAGGTGACTGTTATTAAAGAGTGGTTACAATAGCCTAGTCGTTATGGTCATGAATAAGTCGTTATTACCGTTGATGCGAGATTATACTATATATGTGTGTGTAATGAAAAAGGGAAAATTAGTACATTTCTCAAAAATTAACTTACAAAAGATTTCATTAAATTGAATGAATATTATTTATAACACCCACTTCATATTCAAAGCAAATACAGTAAGATATTTTTTCCCTTTACCTTAGAAAAAAATATCAGCACTTGAGCATACAATCTGAAAGAACTATGAAATGATTCGAACCGTTGATATAATTACTTTTGCTGTTTAAACAGAATAAAGATTCTTTTGTATTACAAATGTTCTGTTTTCTACAGATACAGGAAGCTTAGTAAATATCATACATGTAAACTTTCAAGTTTCCCATCATTTTTCTTTGAAAAAAGATGATATCTTCAACATCATTCTACCCTCTGTTTTTCATTCACCCTCAGGCAAGTCAAGAAACACAACTGGGTTTCTTGTTAATCTTGAATATTAGCTAAAAAGCTACTCTCATGAATACTTAAAGTAGTGGTTGACCGGCACCGCATTTATTCCTCTAAAAATGACCGCTTGAAGTTTTGTACCAATTGGCTACATGCAGAATTTCTCTGGTGTCCCCCTATCCTTTGTTCCCTACTTCACTGATTTTAACAATAACAGTGATTGTTGAAATAAACATGGAGCACTGCAAAAATTTTGGATTGGTGCACCGCTGGCTCGATCTGGTACACACACAGTTCATAAGTTGTTGTTTGAAACTTTTTCTTTGAAGCAATTTGCCGGGATAAAGTGAGCATCAAGTCGAGCCTGCGTTTTGATTAAGCCGACCGCATTCGCTTCGGAGCGTCTCACAATTTAAGCTTAGGAATACCCAGAAGCCAGTCTATTCTTGTTACGTTACAATAAGTTTATCAATTCAGGGCTGCGGTGCATCTTACATTATAGGAAGTCTGCCCGTTTCTGCCAAAATCTGTTAGTTTATAAATTCTAGATGAAATAGTGAAATTTACATTCCAGTCTACCTAAAACATTGCATAAATTATTGAGCAATTCAAGTGGGATGTTTATGTAATTAAAGTGGCACATAATTTCTTAATAAATACTATACTCTTGTCTATAAACTTAAACGTTACATTCATTAACAGAAACAAAGATCTTGCGTTGCAAATGTATATAATAGTAGAAAAAAAATGTTAAAAAACGCCCCAATGTGTGAGATCGAAGAAAAAACATGATTTATGGGAAAACAAGTACTTTCAAAGAATCTATAACTTTATTCAATAAATTTCTTAATGGTAGGTGTATAAAATAGTGCCATTACATGCATGATCTTTGTAATGTAATTGAATGGATGATTGTAAAATGGATAGTAGTCCAAAAATGTGGCAAATTAAAGAAAGATAGCTATTTGACCAAAGTTTGCCCAAACTCACCGTAAAGCGAAAAAAATTATTTTTTAAAAGGTTGAAGTCTAATGTGGTTTAGTGTAAAATGAATATTATTCAGGGAATATTATATTTATTCCATTAACCGCTTACAAACAATTATATAGTATATATATTCCAATCTTCCGTTCAATTTAAATCTATACACTATAAACTAAAGTTGTCTTCTGTATAATGCATATAAACTTCATTCATTTATTTCTTATCTGTTGTCACAGAAACGAAGATTTTTAAACGAAGAATTAATTTTTCCATTTTACACAAAAAACTTTACAAACTATTTTTTGTTCAAAAAAATTCGTTTGCTTCATTTTGCTGCTTATTATATTAGAACCTTTGTAAAGCGTTTGTTTTAGTTAAAAAAGAATAAAATTGTTCTAGATACCAGCTGAAAGTCTTAAGCCAGATTTTTTGTACAATCACATTATTAAATTAACCTAAACGCTCTTACACGATTGACAAACTTACAATAAACAGATACTAATAGAAATATTTGGCTTCTGGGAAGAATCAAGTGACCTTTGGCGATTTCAGTGGAAAAGTTGTGCCGAGTTATAAAATAGGTCACCAAAGCTGTGTTACGTAAGAAATGACGCCAAAAATGAACAGTAATCCAAAATCAGATTCTGACTGTAAAAAAATGGCATATTTATAAGTGTTGCTAAATGAGAAAAGATCATTACACCTTTTTTGAACAAATTACGATATTTAGTTATAAATAATATAATAATATTATATATATATATACTACACACACAGAGAGAGAGAGATAGAAGAGAGATATGTGTGTATGTATGTGTGTGTATGTATATATATATATATATATATATAATTACATTGCAAGTATTGTCTGTCTATCACTAGGTTAGCTCCCGATATGCATTATATATGAATTCATCAATTCATACAATGCCAAAAATAGGTACTTTCTGAACCACCATCGTGATGTTATGTTCACACAATCATGCAATTCTTATTATGTTGCCAAATTTTGATTCGAATAATTCAGGAAGTTCATCACAATTTGACATTGACATTCGCGAGAGCTATTCTAGAGTTAGACAGAAAGGATGTAAAAATTAAATTAATCATTATAATTATAAAAAATAATAGCCAGAAATAATTTTCATTATTTATATAGTTATAATGTTATTAATTATTTATCACTATTATTATTTTCACTACTATTATTATTTATTTTTTATAACACACTGTAATTGTTTACATTTTAGGTATTATAACAAAATACAAAGAATAAAATAAGTAATTAAAATTTATATTGAAAATGTAAATGTAAGAAGTTTATTCAACATATAGTAACGTTATATATGTGAAAATGTGGCTTAGTCCCCACACATAGCGCGATTTTAAAAATTGGCATATTTTCCGTCTACCTACCATTTTGATTTATTGGACGTAATGTTAATCCTATGGAATTTCCATAACCGTTCTCAAATCCTTACTGGGAGTATTTACTATCTGGTCGATTTCAATACAATGAGTGGCCGCGGTAGCCTAGTGTTCATGGTTTCGGATTCGTGGCCGGTGGTTTTCGTTCAGTCGCGGGTTGGATCCTTGGCCGCTAAAGACTCGCCGTATAGCCGGGGCTGATGCTTGTTAAATCTGTCGGGGACCGAAGTTCTTCCGTTGGCGTGGTGTGGATGTTAGGAGAGGGGGTGCCAGCTCAGGTGTCGTCCTCGTCACTTGACCGTGGTTCAGAATTACAAGGTCCGTCACCAATAGCCCTCGTATTGCTTCTAGTGCGACGTTAATAAAAACTTAACTAATTCAATGCAATAAAGTGCATCTGAATGAGCAAAAAATAATGAAGGCTTCTGCAGAATTATATTTACCTCCGATATTTTAAAATATTTTTACCCCTTTTGCAATAATTTGTTTATGAGTCTTTGAATGTGCGAAAGTAATTTCGCAGAAGCCTTCGTTATTTTTTGCTCTTTCAGATGCATTTTATTGCATTGAAATAAATAAAATTGTAAAGATTTCTAGAAAGATTAGAGAAAGGTTGTCGAAATTCCTTAGGATTAACATTACGTCCAAGAATTAAAAATGCCCGTTAGACGGGAGCCTTTAATGAAAGAATAAGAAAAGAATTATTAACTTATTTTTCCGGTATATCTTTTAGTTTCAAGTTTATATATTATAATCAAAAGCATAAAGAATTCTTTGAAGACACAATAGTCCATCGAGTTCCCACCGAGTTTTCCTTACGTATATTCTCCAAATTAGAGATCAAATTCCTTCTCTACAGTGGTATCTTAGAAAGCTCTTGATAGCCAATCAAGTATATTTAGCAGAGTTGGTATGAGCACCCGTTTCAGAAACCTTGGATATCAGATTATGGCTGATTTGTAGAACATACACTCGTTCTAGAGGCAGTCATACGATTTTCATCTGTCTGAAATAATTGTAAATCCTGAAAAACCCACTCATGAATGAGTGAAAGTAAAGGTTTATGGTACAAGAGCGAAATCTGACTAAACTGCGCCAAACAATGTGTATCCGTGATATGGACAAGAGAAAAAGTGGAAAAAAAAAGAAGAAAATTGGTTGACAAGCAAAAGGGTCGAAAATAGAGAAGGATCGCTAGGGTATCCCGGAGATGCATTACTCATGTTCACCAAAAATAATAAACCTCGCATGAAAGAAAATATTCGGGAGAGGGTCATGATTCTTCCCTTGAAAAGGGAAATTCCTGAGAGGATACCTACTCATGAATAACAACTAAAATGAGTTCTTTTGTTCCATCTTGCTACCACTCTAGAAAAACACTTAGATTTCCTTCTTTCAACATCTCTAAACACCCACTCGCTTTTTCACCTACATATGCCTCATTTTTCCGAATTTAGATTTTTCCTCCTCAACTATTAATTCGAAGTCATCTGAGCTACGAACAACATTATCAATCATTTCAACCTCTCGAGAAAACGTGAAGGACGTATAATTGTGAATGTCTAAATTATTAAACCTCTTTTGCATCCAGTATCTTTTTCAGACTTATACTAGCAGCCATAACAGGTAGGCCTAAAAAAACACTTAAAAAATACGAGGAAAAAAATGCACCTATAAAATCAAAGGTCAAATGAATATTCCAATAATTTTAATTAACCATCGATAGTTTCGAAACACCTACGAGACCCAAGAGAAAAGGATGATCGTCTGAAAGGAAATACTCAATCTGGTAAAAAAAAATATGGTAAGATTTTTTTTTTTTCGCTGGAAGGAAATTTCTCTGATTCGTCATAAAAAAAAATGAATATTTTTACATTAACGCAATGACCCATAAGACGATGAAGAAAAAAAAACAATTTCTAATCATAGGGAGGCCGTGTATGTCGGCCATGTTCAAAAAGAAGAATGAGGTTTGTCCCATTTGGCAAATTACTATCTGTGAATATTTGCACGCAAAGTGGTGGTGGTAGGAGGGGATAAATCGAAATCCAGCTTCATTCATTTGTCACAAATTGAACATTCAACTTTTTTAAAAATCAAATCTATATCCATACACCACTATAAAACCCCTTTCCTTCTAAGTCATGAAGAGAAGAGGGGAGAGAAACGCTGTAATCTGTCTCAAAGTAAAATAAATCATTTGAAAAAGATTAAAAACAAAACAATATAACATATTTTTAAAATTTCGTCTGGTGTTTTTTAAAAAAAAATGTCTACTGCTTCGATTGATTTATTGTTTGATTTTATGGAATACAAAGCATTTAAGATCTTTATCCTTGTCTGCCGATTTTAATTAACAGCCACCAAGATGAAAACTCATAACCTATGCAGATGCTTCCCAAAATAAAAGCTATCAGGGTCACGAAAAACTAATTCGCCAGATTGAAATGGCTATCGCCCGAAAATCTTCGATTTCCGAAGCCACTCAATATTTCATTCTCCCTTTCACCAATGCTATGTTCTAAAATATTCTGAGTATTTTATGATCAACATACCTAAAAATCCACAATCTCTAACCTTTAGCACAGTTTTTAGCCATGTAAGCCAAGAAACTTTCAGTAACTTTACAGAATTTCAATTTTACCTCAAAGTTTAACATTAGATTGGAAAAAGGATTTGATTTACTGACAGATTTCCCAATTCAGTCAATTGATATTTCTGTCGACACGATATCCATGAAATGCAAACAAATACTCCACGTAATTTTGAATGTAATAAGATGATGAGGTTGATATCCCTACTCTGCATATCCATACTATGCCAGCTTGGGGATCCAATCACATAGATCCGTGATCATTTCCTCATATCATAAACAGGAATGGCCTATCACTCTCTTTAACAAATCTTTCATGATTCGGATTAATCGCTCCCACCAACCTCCCCACCGGGAGGCAGTAGGCGGATTGAATTTCCATTGAATGCGATTTACAGATCCGTTCTCAATTATCCGATCCCAGTCCAAAGATTTTAACAAATTATCAGCCCCAACAAAACTGGTTCCATTGTCACAATAGTTTACTGAGCATCTTCCTCTCCTTGCCACAACTTTACGCAAGGCCAACAAAAAGGTGTCAGTGGAAATATCTGACAAAAACTCAAGAGGTACAGCTCTGTACACTGCACAAGTGAAGAGACATACCCAAATCTTCTTTTCATCCTTTAAATACAGTGGACCGGCTAGGTCTATTCCCACAACTTCAAATACTGAAGCATCTCTCGTTCGATCTTTGGTGATGGGGGCTGTGTCTGCAATTAAATTTTTACCGCGATGTCTCTTGTATGTAACACATCTTGATATAGACAGTCGTACACTTTTTGTTCCATTTAAAATGCAAAAATGCTCCTTCAGCAGATTAAGTAGCATTTGAGTCCCCACATGACCATGTCTTTTGTGAATGAAAACTATTATAAGTTTCACAACATGGTGTTGAGAAGGAAGAATCGCAGGTCTTCAAAAAGAATGGCTGTCTTCGCGATAATCAATTTTTGTTTTTAATCTGATGAGACCATCTTCATCAGTGCAAACTTTCAAAGTTCTGAATTTTTCATTCTTCTCGTCAAAAAATGTTTCTCTTTGCATGATCTTTATTACTCTTCGTTCTGCTTCTGCAAATTCCTCTGCATCCTGATTTCCATGTTTTCTCTGTTCTTTTGCTTTTCTACAATTTCTCAAGAACCTCAAAATCCAACCGATCATACGTGCAATTTTCTCATACTGTAAAAAGTAACAATATTACCAATTCGATTGTACTACATCCACATTTTTGGACAGAGCACTCAAACAGGAAATTGAAGATGAAACAACAATTTTCTTCCGTTCCTTGAGAACTTCATCTTCATTGACGACAAAATTTGAACAAGGCTATTTCTCAGCAGGTAAGTATAGCCAGTCAGGGCCCTCATACCATTTAGACTGTATCAATTTCTCCTGCTTGGGAGATCGGCAGGGTTTAACGAACCTGGTACATGTCTCCAGTTTTCCTTCGGAGCCAGAATCTTTATTTCGGAGACTCTATTTTGGACAAAGGTACCCCAAGCATCTTCTCTTTTAATCCAAGTTATTACTGTCGTCGAATCACTCCAAAAATAGATTTCCTCATGTGAAATCTCACGGGTAAAAGAAGAGGCAAGACGAGCAGTGATTGTGGCTGCCAACAACTCTAACCTGGCAATAGTTGTCTTCTTCTTTCCAGTGGGGGGAACTCTAGATTTAGCACTTAACAACTGTACTTTGACACATTCACTCGTTTCAACTCGAAGGAAAGTTACTGCCGCATAGGCATTCATACTTGCATCACTGAAAAAATGTAAAGAATATTTCTCATTTTCTTCACCAATTTTTAAATATCGAGAAATTCGCACCTTTTCAAAAAGAAATATGTCTCTCATCCACTTCAGAAATTCATCCTTTATTCAAGAGTCAGCCTCTGCCTCCCAGTTTAATTTCAGCTCCTAAGTTTTCTGTAATAGTAATTTCGGGAACAATGCAACAGGACAAGTCACACCAATCGATTGAAAATGCGATGAGCTGCCGAAAGTATAGTTTCCTTCGTCACCTTTTCTACACAAAGCTCCTTCAAACTAGTTGTATTGATACCTAACGTATATTCATCTTTATCCCATTGCATTCCCAAAACATTTGTATCGGGAGTGATTTCATTGGAAAAATTTATATATTCCCAGCCTCTTAAGTCAAAGCCATAACATTGGTTGCAACTTTAATGGAGAGCTCCAATTCTTGTTTGCTTGGTACACTCGTCACACAGTTATCCACATAGAAACTTCTCATCAATATTTTTACCATATTCTCTGGATATTTCACATCTTTACTGTTCTAAACACTTTGCAAGTGATGCTGAATCACAATTCCAAGCAAAAAAGGACTACATGATACACCAAACACTACACGACAGTGTCGAAAATACTTCAACTGGCCATTCTTTCCAATCCACAAGAAACGCAAATAGTCTTTATGGGAAGGTGACAGACCAATCTGTAGAAATGCCTTTCGAAAATCAGTTTAACCCCAATTTTCTCCAGACGAAAACGATGCAAGATATTTGGTATCTTTCAGATTAACCCCACCCTCTAAACAATCATTGAGACTAAAAGCACCTTTTTGTTTAGCCGAAGCATCGAAAACGGGTCGAATTTTGGCTGTACTATTCTCCTTCAAAACAGGAAGGTGTGGTAAATAATGTGCTGGGAGACCAATTCCATCTTTTGGTACTTTTTCTATGATATTTTCTTCTAACCATTCTTCAAACACCACACAAATCACTTTTTGTCCAAGCTCTTCAAAATGACAACTATATTCCTCCGCTACACTTGATAAGTATATCGTGAAAACATCATGCTGGTAGGTTGATGTATTGGAACCACCGAATAAAGAATGCCTTAGATACTCTCTCCTTTCTCATTTCTTCCGCCGTTGTTTTAAGAATATAAGATCGTTGAGAGCCAGAATCTATAATGACTCGAGCCTTACGCTTAGCATTTTCTTCTTCTTTTAAAGTTTGTAAAAAACATTAAAAGATTTATACAAGTTAGCCAGAGCTTCATTATGCTGTATCACTGGTTCTCTAACTTCATCGTCTTTGTGGACAGAGGAAGAATTAGGTACTAATGATAAGGTTCTACATAACAATATGTGATGTTTCTTTCCACGCAATTGGCAATTCAATTTTGAGTGGTAAGTTCTTACCCCATGTCCTTCTCTCAAACATAAAAAACAACAACAACCTTCTTCAACAGCAATCTTTTTTTTTTTTTTTTTTGCAAAGTTAATTTAGAAGCCTTTTTACAGTTCCACGAATTATGTTCTTCAGCACAAAAAATGCAAAATTTCTTCTTATTTAAATTGAATGCCAAAAGGTCTGTAGCTGATAATATTCTAGGTCGAAGTTTCCTCTCATTAACATCTCGGCGATTATTGAAATACTTTTTAGACTGATCAAAATTCTGGGTGGAAATCAAAATTCTCTCCTTTCTCTCTACTTCGTCTTGAAGAAAGTCGAGAAGGTGATCTAAATCATTAGTAGACACTTTCTTGCTGCAAGAGGTCGATTCTTCAGATGTCTCCTCCTTCACTCGTCGATGGGCAGTTCTAAACCGTTCCCATGCCTTCGTTTCAGCAGGGAGAGCTGACTCAACAAGAGGGTATAGCATACTTATCTTTGGTAACTCCTAAAGTTTCTAAAATCTTTAGTTTCGTTTCTAACTGATCATTACAATTTCCGTAGCGAAGTTTTCTGTAACTTCTGCTTTAATAACACAATAGATAACAGATCTCTAACGTAAACTTTTATGATTAACTCTTCTCTGCCGTAGGGTAATCGTAACTGTTTAACTGCCTTTTCATAATTTTCACCCCCAGATGAAAACTTTTGATTAACTTATCAGCATATGAACCCATCTCCATAGCTTGAGCTAAATAAGCATATTTATCATGATTATCAAGGTTAGGGTTCTTATCAGTTTTTTGAAATTGTCCCCCAAAACACAACCAGTTCTTGATATTTCCGTCAAAAGTAAGTAAATTAATTTTAGGGTAATGCATTAAATTACTTGGTACCGTTCTCATAACCCGGAAACAGTAGATACCGAAGAATGTTCTTTTTTTTTTCTCATTAATAAGTTTATGTAATTTATATTTTAGAACTCTCCACTTATCAATATAGTTCTCTGATAGATCAATTTCTTTTTCGACATATTCCTCTTTCTTTTGGGAATCAAAAGTTCTCGATATTCGTATTCCCATGTGATCATCAGTTTCGCTTTCTCTTAAAAAACTTTTAATTTCGAAATTTTATCTTCAACAGATAACTCAGTTTCACAATTAAAAAAGTCATTATGAACTATCATAAATAACCTTCGATATTGCTTGAGAGAGTTTTTAAGTTTCTCCATCATAAAAATATAAGAAATTCTACGAAATATAACTTACTCGAATCGTAGCAGATGTCCTGTCACGGACGCCAGATGTTGAAACTAGAACTCAATAATTAATCGATATTTCTAATCCTCAAAACTCATATAATGTAGAAAGCTTTAACTCGATAAACTTTTAATACTTTCTAACACAATTTTATTTACACTATTAACATTTTTAAATACATCTTACCACGAACATTGATTGATTGATTTTTTTGTGGGAGCAACAAAGGCTATAATCCCGTTTATTAGATGCATTTCATTCAATAGATGTCAAAGTACTTTGGTATCTGCAGAATATAGAACTCAAAATCGGAACAAAACGCATTGTTGCCAGATTCAGGATTACAAAGTTTCAAGGTAAAAAAATGCACGCGTACAAAATTTAAGTCGGCTTTCTCACACAAGGCTCGATTGTCGACAGTCCCTTGTAAAAAGGGTGTACCTT
The DNA here is from genome assembly GCA_019974015.1 of Nephila pilipes. NCBI lineage: Eukaryota > Metazoa > Arthropoda > Arachnida > Araneae > Nephilidae > Nephila > Nephila pilipes. The sequence goes on from BMAW01056318.1 coordinate 192,178, forward strand.
TTTCGGTTCTTTGTTTATATTTACAAAGTTGACGCCTCCATGAACTTAAAGTAGAATCTCTATTTAAAATATTGACATATAAAATGCAATAATATTCTCTTTTTTTGTAATTTGCCCAATATTTAGCATTTTAATCGATCTGCCATTAAGACGTCATGAACAGAAAATTAACTTTGTTCCATGTTGCATCTGGCATTTGAAAAAAGCGCGGCTGTGTTTGTTTTCAAAATCAACCTTTATTTGCGTGTAATCGTTAGCTATCGATATTTTATTTGTTTTTAAAGTTGTATTTGCTGAAACTGCTGTATTTCTTTTATCTGTTATGATTTTAAAATATTATGGATGACTCAAGCCATGACAGTGTTACAAAAACAACGAGTAGTTTGGATTATGTTGATAATAAGAAAATTGTAGACGATGACAGAATTGAATGTTCCAACAGTCGACATCTAGACAATATATTAGACGTTGCTGTTCGTCATGTAACGGTGTTAGCCGAATCTCATTTAACCGAAAGTAAAAACCAGTTCATATCACGGTTTAAAGAGGTAAGTTTAATTTTGATAACTTAGGCTTATTTTTATTGATGGATGTTACTAACCAAAACCGATGGAAGATAAAGATACCTAAGTTTTTATGTTATGTTTTTAAGTTTATAAGTTATACCAATGGAAGATAAAGATACCATAATACTTTTGTTTTAGGCGATAGATGTGAAATTTTCTATTAAAGATTGTCAGTAGTTATTGTATGCAATCTGATGCAGTTTGCGCCCAAATTAACACTGTTGTGCATATTTAGCAATAAGGCTTTTGATGCCAAATTTGTTCATGTAAATTGCCATGTTTCCGCTCATGCGTTTCAAGTTGGCGATAAAACATGCACTGCATCTATGTTATGCAATATGCTAAATCCTTTCAACTACCACTAAATGGAAAAAAATATTACAAATATTCCTTTCAAAGATCAGATTTAGACTTTGTAAAATAATTATTAATTTTTTTCAGTTGAATTTTTGAAATTAAAACAACCAATAATTTGACATATTATAAAAATTTGATTGGTTATTCATTCACTTACTACTTCATTCATTCATTTTGACTAGAAAAGGTATTTAGAAAACACTTCTTTTAAAGCACTCAGGTGACTGTTTTGTCATTGACTAAAATAATAGCTCCTTGGTCAGCTAAAAAATATTCATGATGTCTTATAAATTGTACCAAACTATCAAATTCTGGATTGAAGTGCATATTCTGTGTTTAGTTGAAACATGCATTCTATGATTTTTAGTATTAATATAACTTCTCAGTGTATTTTTGTGAGTTTTGAAGTCCCCTAAACTAGCCTTAGACCTAATTCATCCTGTTAGATTTCTCATGTACCCACTGATGGGTGATATTGATCCCTTTGGGAACCACTGCTTTAACCAATTCATGATGTAATTCCTTATGTAATATTTTTCGATATTTATGAGAATTTGTAAGTTAAACTCTTAATTTTTAATTGCAGTTGTAAGTTATCTAACTTTTAACTACTGCTGATGGATGTGCTTTTTTTTTTTTTGCTTATTCATTTATATCTTTGTGATCACACGAAGTATGAAATGCAATGTGCAAGGCTATGAGTAAAGTAGTGATTTTTGAAAAGTGTTGTTCCAAACTGTTGATGCATATGATATGACAATAAAAACCAGCACTATGCCAAAACCAAATTAATTAATTGTAACAATGATAATTGTAATGTTTAAGGTTATGAAATAAGATTTGTAGATTAGTACTAATATAATTATTACAGTTAATTTTGATCTAAACAGGATTCAATAAATTTATACCAAATTAGTACTGCTTAGCCTTTTTTTTTTTTTTTTTTTTGGCCTGAGTACTGATAAAATTTGGGAACAAACTTTGTGAATTGGTGAAACAAACAATAAAAAAATTTAGCTAGGTATTAAAGAACTACTACATGAGTTAATTGAAACATTTTTATGATTACTTACTGACAATAACTCCTCTTAATAAACCTATTGAGAAATATCACAGAAAATTATAAAAAATTATCACTAAATAATTGCATGTAGAAACATGCAAAAAAAAAAAATCATTCCTTCAACTAACTGCAAAATTAAATATCTGTAATTTTTGTTTATTAGGCATGTAATTTTAATGAGAACATTTCTGCTGATCTTCTTCAATTAACTTTTCAGTTATGGATTTTATGTTAGTCAAGCTGATTCAGGGCAGTGAAACAATCGAAAGCTGATTTGTATATTTATTTTTTATTATTGTCATAGATAAAAATCCACATCACATAAATATGCTGTTGCAAAGGAGACTTAACATTTTCATTGCTTTCTCTTATAAAGATGGATATTCATTTTCTATTTCAATCCAAAATTTATCTATAGACATTGTTGAAAAACTAGTTTTTAACAGAATATCTGAAGTACATTTTAGTAATGCCACAATGTCTGTTAACCATACAAGTCACCCCATCGGTGCATACATCTATGTAGTTTCATCACTTGTTGAGTATGAAACCAATTCTATGTCACATACTAATTCATATATTTTTTTTCAAAATAAAATAAATATATCTGGCATCGCAAATTAATGCAGCTCTTTTAGAAATATTGCATGATTCATCAATTTGTATTACAGAAAATTTTGATTCTTTTACATTGTGTTTTAATTACTATTCAAAATTCTTTGATTCTTTTTCAATTCCTAGGGAATTGATTTAATTTTATCAACTGCCTATCCAAACATTTCTAAACAAATATCTATTAAAACTGGTTTTATTAATTTTCTGGAGTGGTAAATGATTTTTTGGTTTTAGTTATCCTAAGTACAACTATGTATGAGCATTTTAGTAGTGACTTATTCTGAACAGTTTTGTTTGTAAGCATAATTATAGTTTTTTTACACTCAAAATATGCACATGTTTATTTTCTAAGCTCAAATTGTTTTGATTTCAAATGCTGTAACATTTTTGATGGTTTTATAGCATCATTTACAAAAACTTCATTTCAAATGATATACATTGGACATATATCTTCATCCATACATTTTAGCTGAAGAATAAACCTATATTTTAAATATTCAAGATTACAATACCTGATAAGTAGTTTTTTTTTCCGGGGGGGGGGACACTCAAGAGTGTTATTGAACTGGTATTCAAAAAAAGGTACTTGTCTATTTTGTACGAAATTGAAATGTAAGAAACAAATATCATACCAATAAATAATATAAAACTTTTTATTCAATAATTTTTTTACATTTTAATAATAATATTTACATAACTTTTAGAACTTCATCTTTCGTTGAAGGCCATATTTCCAAAATTTCATTCACTATTTCATAAAAAATAATTTTTTCCCTTACATATTTCCTCTGCATAAATTCCGCCAGATACAATTTGAGATTATATCGAGCCATACCACGTTGTTTGTTGTTATGCCACGTAGTAGAACCCCACTTCTTTCAACATTTTGCGGGTGAACACCCGTTGTCTGATCTACAAAATTATACTTATGGTTCACCGTGAAATATGTGAAACCTGGATCTTCAAGTTCTTCAGTCTTGTACCCCTTCCAACAGTCTGAATAGATAGTTGAACGTTCTTGTACATGTCCAGAATTTTTCCAAGCAGTGTATTAGCATCTCTGTTCAATATTTGAACAAGAAAACATTCAACATCTTCCGATCCAGGCAATCACATTCTTGTTATTTTGATTGCCTCAAATGAGTTAATGGTATAAGGTTATTAAATTGGCATATTTAAAGTAACTTTCATCAAGGCTGGAGCCTGAGGGGCTTGTCTTCTTCAGGTGAGTACAGGTATCATTCATCCGAGGCATTCTAGTGATCTTTTCATTACTATGAAGGGTTTATTCTTTTTAGTCACTGGTGACAAGCTCCTGGGATATCCTAGCAATCATTCTCTATTTTCAATCTTCCTTCTTATCAACCAATTGTTGTCTTATTTCCATTTATTTCAAACGTCTGGACCTCAGTTAGACCTTGTTGGTACAGCATAGCCATGTATGGGACCCGTGTGGTGACCGGGGATGA
>BMAW01056318.1:196257-221436 GCA_019974015.1 Nephila pilipes
ATACTGAAGGTTTCTGGGAAAACTGTAAAATTGTGGAGTTAACTTAAGATATATCTATTGCAAAGTGAAGATGCAGTTAAATGATTTTGTATGATCAGTACCATTCAGTTATTGTGATTTATCAATAAGTTTTGCTTTTTGAGATAAAATGTTTTCCTTTTAATTGTTAATGAGAGTAGGTATCAACAGAAAAATGAGTGACAACTGAATTTACCTTTGACATTTGAAAATGAGTCAATACTTGTTTCAATAACACTTTTGACATAAAGAAGAATATAGATGGAAGGGGGGGGGAGAGGAATGGAGAAAACCCTCAAACAAATAAAAAAAATTCAACTCTTGTAATTTATGAAAATTTTTCAGATACAATTAACATTTTATGTCACTCCCCAGAAAATAATGTAATATATTGAAAACCTTGAAATTGGATGACAATGGACAGATTTTTGTCAGTCGCTTAGCATTATATTTTTTTCTAGTACTGATAAAATATGACCTAGGAAATGACAGTTATGTATGAATTAAACCACATAAAACTAAAATTCTATTATTTATTTAAATATTTAGAATCAAAATTATCTGTTTTATATGAATGTTTTTATGTATAAGAAATGTTTGAATTTTTTTAAAAAAAATCCTTGAAAATTTTAAATAAATCCCATTTATTGATTTGACATAATTTTTTTTATTTACATGTTTCAGGTTTTCAAAAATACTATTGAAGAAAATGTGACAGTCAATGGTTTGCCATGGGTTATTAACAAGGATAATCTTTCCATTGATGAAAAGCAGGAGCAAAATCAAGAAACAGCAGATGCACTTCTGTCAAAACTTAGCAATACTTTGGAAAACACAGCTCACAAAAGAAAACATTTTCCAAAGCAATGTTGTAGAGTGTATAGCAAGCAATTAATGTGTGAACGGCAAAATTTAGTAAGTTGCTGATAATGTTTGAAAAAAAAAAATGATTACTTTTATAAGTTAATTATTTGGACTATGATACCCAGTGTGAGATCCACTTTATAAATTTCAGTTTATTATGTTAAAAGCAAAACAATTATTTAAATTTATTATTTTGTTTACGTGAATTTATTTATCATTGTTTAATTTTTTGTCACCGTGAACTGAGCGATATTGAAAAAGTATATTATTTTGTACACTGTGGCAACAAGGAAGTGCTCATTCTGTTTTGTTTAATTAACAGTATTCCATGAAAAAATTGTCATATAACTAGGTGAGTCTTGGACTCTAGTTGGCATGTTAATTTGTGAAATAAATGAGATTTGGCAGTATTAATAGTTTGGGGTATTAATTTTCAATACAAGAAACTTTTTTTTTATTTTTGCGACACCCAGTATTAATTTAATATCTCAGGAATTTTATCATTTGAGTTTTGCTACATCAAGAAATAGAAAAAACTAATTTTCCCCTCCTTAATTACAATGTTTCATTTTTTTACTGTGCATTTCTTCTTCATATTTTGTGTTATTTTTAAATAAAATTAAACATGCTATTATCTATCACAGATTGAGAACTTTTTTTTTCATTCAAAAATAGTTATCATTGTAAGCCCATCCTGTATGTACTTAGCTTATGTTTAGTTAAAAAAAGGATTACCGAATGACTTAAAATTATATTAATCCTTGTTTAATGTTCAAATGTCATTCATCTGATAATATGGATAACACTATATATTCCGGCATATGAGGTGCACTTTTAATACCAAAAATAAGATTAAAATTTGCAGGTGTGTGTTATATGCCACATGTAAAAATGACAGATTTAAAAGTAAGGGAAAGATGAGCAGAAAAGAAGTAGATTTCTATATGTACCTAAGGGCTGTTTATTTAAAAGAAATGACATACCTTATAACCTTAAAAAATTTCATTATTGGATAACTTGAAATGTTCATCTATTTGCCTTGCATTATATCTTCAGGTACATCCTTCCTGCAGCTCAATTTCAATTATCTTTTGGAAATTGAATGATTTTGCATTGGAAACCAGCATTATGTTCATTTTGTTTGATAAGGCCCATATTTATTACTAAATGGAATGCTAGAACAACTGTATTTCAACTACAGTAAATGCGATTTTCTAAAGCCTTCAATATTCATTTCAAAATCATGGCTGCAGAAAGAGAAAACATCTGACTCTGAATTCCACAAATTGGTTCATGTGGGAAGTACATTCTTATCCTAAATGTGGCCCCTCTTTTCTTGAATAACATTCTTGTACACATCTGCATTGAATGCAATTCATCTTGTTTTCAGAATTATTTACTCCTCAAGTATTTCCCTCCCACACAAACAAGTGTTTGCCTATTCTAGCATTTTTTTTTTTTATTTGAAAAAACAGAAGCTCATTTAATTGTATTTTAAATTTTGTTTTGTTATACACTCAAAATTACTATTTTATTTTTCAGGTTCTTTTTTTTTTTTTTTTTTTTTTTTTTTTTTTAAATCTGATATTCTCTTTCACATTTGCTTAATATATTTTGTTTGGTACAATTGTACACTGGTATGTGCTATAAATGACATTTGTTTCTTCCTTCTATAAGCAGAAACTCAATTAGTGGCAAAAGCATACAATCATTCTTGTTGCTCTTTTAAATGTTTGAATGTTATTCATGTACCTTAGATTACTACTTACTTTCACTGCACATGGGTGCACAAGTTGCGAATTAAATTATGTAAATAAAGTGTAATTGTTGTGTGAACCAAATATTCAGTCCATTTATTTCCTTACATTTAAACTATTTTATGACATTTTTTAGGTAACTTTCCTCTACATCAGTTCCTCTTGTTTCTGAATTGGATTGATTGAAAAATATTGTAATAGTTTTTGTGATTATGAATTAAATTATATTTTAAAATATCAATTTAATCCATTTTAAATATTATTGAAGTTTATTTTATAAGTTGAAGCTTTTAATATGTTTATAATCCACATATTATATTTGCAAATAAACAAAAAAATATATTTAAAAAAAACTAGCATTTCATATTAACAGGTTTTTCATGTTAAACATTATATACTAAATTATATATATATATATTAGGTGTAAATTAAAATATTTTAGCTTTTGTTCTATTTTGCTTAAATTCATTTTATTGTAAGTTAAATTTACCTTTTTTCAAAAATTCTGTGACATTTAAAAATTATTAAAAACTCCTCAAAATGAACTTTCAAGCCATCTCATTAAAATTATTGATAATAAATTATTCAGTGAACTATTATAATTTGTTTGCCTTTGTATTTTCCAAAAAAAAAAAAAAAAAAACGTAATATAAAATAAAATGCTTAAAACTTGTCAGAATCTGTGTTCATTACAATTTCTTAGAAAAATTCTGTACTAAATATTTATGTATGTTTTGTGATATTTTAAGTATGTTTTAAATGAATCATGAATCAATTAAAATTTTGTTTTCTATGTTATAAAATATGTTCATAAAAATAGAAAATATGTTTTAAGTACAGCTTTGATCTTTTTTTTCTCTTAAGAAATCAAAATGATTTATTAATTTTCATTTCAATAAGTATAGGGTTATGAAATTATTTTTGGTTTTAAAACAAATTGTGAAGGGTTTTTGTAAATTTATCCATTCACTTCATTTTTCTTAAGCTAATGAAACATTTTAAGCAATTCTTAATTTTATTGTAATATTCTATTTTAGTGATTTTGTAATCCTTAAGTTATCTCCACGCACACATATTAATTACCCACCCTGAGAAACATATACTGATGAAAACAATTTCTTGCAAAATTTTTTTAACTAATGCCTTAGTTTTAAATACCTTTGGTTGTAATTATTGTTATTAGATTCATTGATTGTAACTGTTAGATTTTTTAAAACTTTTTCGCTAAATTTCATTATATATTTTAATTGATTGTTTTGTTTTATGGGATATAGAACAAAATTTATCGCTGTTATGCATTTCATATGTTTTTTTTTATTTTAGAAAAAAGCAAAAATAGAGCATTCTACATTATTATCTACTATATCATTTCCTAGACCTCCTTATTCAGATAAAACTAATGAATTATCTTCAGTTTGTGAAAAAATTAATTTGGCTCAAAGAGTAAGTATATATATTTTTAGAAAATGTAACAATACTTATGCATTATTATAACCTAAGTTAAATCATTTTATATTATTAAAGCATTGATTGTGCTTGAGCTATATTTACTTACTTGGTATAGAAATAAAAGGAGACAAAAAGGAAAAATAAAGTTTTTTTTTATTTTTGAATGAGTGAAATTATAATTCATTAGAGAGGAAAAGATTTATGATTGTACAACAGTTCCAAAAATTAAGTTTGTTAAAAATTTGCATTCAATTTTAAATAGTAATGTGACATTTCACTTATAAATGTAAAAGCATTACTTATGATTTATTCTCTTTAAATTGGTTTCACATGCAGAAATGGTATAATTAATAATTTCGAAGATAATATATTCTATGTTTGAGAATTAAATTTTTTTAGTTGAAATTAATCATGATCTCATTCTTTATCATAATAAATATAATACGTTAAAAAAAAAATTCAAGATCAATCAGTTTAAATAATGTTATATTTTATTTTTAAACAAAAATTTCACTGTAAATTCTTATGTGTATAATGTAATTTATTTATTGTATGATATGTTAAGAAACAATGTATATTAATGCAGAGTTTCCCAAATAGTTTGCCGTAACAAATATCAAGTCATAATAAATATCATATGTCACAAAACAACATAGAATATCTTTAATATTTATCAAAATAATTTAAATAGGATCGACAAGGTAACAATGTTACTGCTTTTAAAGCGCAAGAAAAAGTTGTTGTTTCTATGTAAAAACTCAATTTATGGTCATGTCGTTCAGTAATTACAAAGCTTTTAATTAGCTTACAGAATTGAGTTCATTGCTGAATGAGATTTTAACTCCTATCAAGAAACATTTGCTAGGCTTAGAGATTAATCTTAAGGAATGTTTTCCTAATCTACAGCGACTTAGAATGCATAAGGAATTCATTTACATTTGTCATAGAATTCCAAGACAGAACTGCTGAATTCCGATGTTGAATCTAAAGTTGAATTGTTATATGACATATCACTCAAAAACATATAAGAGAAAACATCATGGATTAATTTTTTGATTGTTGTATCATAAAAAGTACCCAATTTTAACAGAAAAATATGTAAAATTTCTGATGCCATTTGCTACACCTAATAAATGTGAAGTCTCATCATCAACACTGGTTTTCTTAAATACTGGTATTGAAACAACTTCTCACTTTTCATTAATAGTTTGATCTTATTAAAATTTTCTTTTTGTAATTATTCATGTAATAATTTCATGTAATCAATTATTTAAATACTTGAGAATTATATTAACATCTAAAGAATGTTTTCTTTTATCCACAAATCTCAAAATAGATTATAAGTTTTCAGTGGGTCATGAAAAAGAATCTGAAAAATAATAGTCACAGGAAACATATTGTATAATTTTTCACTAAAATTATATGCTCTCCTTTTTTATTTTATTCATGCCTTACATGTTTAACACAATAAAGTGTTCATGTCCCTCTAACCTCTGTAACATAAAATATGTTAAATTTTGTTCTATTATTTAAAGTAGCCAATACTTTCCTATTAAATTCTCTATGTAATCCTTTTTAACCAATGTTTTACTATTTCAGCAAATTCAAGCACAAGTAGAAGCATTGCACCAAATACAGAAGAAAAGTGAGATTGCACATAATATTGTAAAGGAACAAAAACCTCATTTAGAACATCTATATGACACTGGTTATATCAGTGACTGATGTAATGCAATTTGCATATATGTAATATATTTGTATGACTTGTAATTTTGAATAGACAAAATTTCAGTTTTTCTCAGTCTTATTTTGAATAATTACATTCTTTTTAATGTGACAGCCTGTGTTGCCTTCTATAATATAATAGTTTGATGAAGGGATATGACAATTTAATTGTTGAGTAAAAATAATCATTTATGCAAAATTAATTTCAATTTTGTTATAAATGATAAAAACTATTTTGGAATCATTTATACTTGTTATAATTTCTGTATAAATCTTTTAAATGGTATAGTGTAATTCATGTACATTATCATCTGTATTTTTTTTCCTATAATAATTATTAAATATATTTATCTCAAGTCTTCTAGATGATCAATCATTTTAATGCTTTTCATACAAATTTACTTTTTTCATACTAAGATATTTCTTCATGCTCATCACATACATTGGTGAAATTTATTATATTCATAGCTTTTGTAAAAATTATATATAAAATGTAGTTTTTTGATTGTTGTGTGGTATTGTAGTCAGATTGATTATAATTTTTTTTAGAAACAAAATTATTGGTAAAATTGTATATATTTTTTTCTTGTATATTACATGTGTAGATTTGTAAAGCTTTAAAAAGATTTTATTTTGTAGCTGTTTATTTTTATTTTTCCCTTTACAATTAATAACTTACTGAAACAATTGAATATTGTGATGGTAAAAAGGAATAAAAACATAACATATAATGTTATTTGCAGCTTTTGTTTGATTTAATTTGGAGATTATTATAATAAGTTGAGGAAGTTTTTCTTTATTTTAAATATTTTATTCTTTTTTACATGTACTGTAATCTAATAAATTTGTATTACAAAAATTATGGAATTGAGCTCTAAGCTTTAAATGTTAAAAATATTTTTAAAAATACAATGTATATAATTTATTACAATAAATAAAATGAACTATTTATCTTACTTAATGTATGATTCTATAATAAATTTGATTTGCTTGTACATTGCTTTTGGCACAGGATTTTTTAAATAATGAATCATAACCATCATGAAAAAATTGCTGGGTTACCCTACCTTTGGTTCATTATATCTTAACTCATAAAGCAAAGCAGAATCTCTTAGTGATATTTTTGATTTTTCGAATAATTTAAGGTAACAGTGTTACTGTTTTTAAAATGCAAAAAAAAAAAAAAAATACAAAAAACTCAGTTTGTGGTTGCAGCATCTACAAGCCAGAAATTACAATGCTTTTATACTGTTAACAGATTTTAAGAAAGGGTGTAAATTGAGTTCATTACTAGATAAGAATTCAGCTGATATTGAGGAACATTGCTAGACCTGGAGACTAATTTTAGTTTTGCCTCATTCACCAGCAACAACGAATGGATAAGGAATCCATTTACATTTAACGTTGAATCTGAAAAAATTGCTGTATTCATATGTTGAATCTATAATTGAACTGCCGTATGACACACCACTCAAAGACATATACAGAAGAATACCTTCGATTTAATTTCTGATGCCTTGTGTCCCGACCAATAAGGATGGAGCAGAATTTTAACACTGGTTTTCCTAAAATATCAGTAGAGAAACAGATTAAAAATCGAACTGAGTCTTGTCCACATTTCCGCCAAGTTGGATGTTTTTATTTAGCAAAAAATAGCTTCACACTATCCATTATTGATTTGATCTCATTAAAATGTTCTTTTTGCAGTTATTTTTGTAATAGTTTTATTTAAGTAAATACGAATGTGCATGAGAACTATATTGATATCTAAAGAATATTTTACTTTGTTTACAAAATTCAAAATAGGTATATTTGGATCTCGTTAACAAGAAGTTCGACAACATGCCAGTTTACTTAACTCACGTTTTTACAATGGTTCCCTTGATAATTAGTGAGCTGTGATATCACTCAAAGACATTATGGCATTTCGTAATTCTATTTTTTTCGTAGGATTCACAATATCTTGAATAGTGAAATGTTCCAATTTTGATTTCTTTTTTGTAGGAGATTACTTACATAATCACATGGCCAGCGAGATAAGCTGTACCTTCAACCGTTTTGTAATGGTCAAATTTCAAGAGTTGTGTAGATTTTTTTTCATGTATGAGTGATTTCTGTAATAATTAAAAATGTCGATATATAACAAATTCTAAAAGATACAGCACAGCAGGCAAAAATTGCAGAGAACTTAATCTACTTGAGTCTACACATGTACGTTTAAAAAATGAGTCAGCTTGCTGATAACTTTGATAATGATAATGGAATAACCAGAAAAAGGGTTAGGTCAACAAAAAACACAAATTTTGACACATATATATGACTTTTCACTCAATATTAATTCTGTAACACACAATTCACTTAACCTGCAGTTCAGTAATCATGGACCTTTAACTACTACATATTAATGGGTCATACTATAAAAAGTTTTTAGTGGGTCACAAAAAATAATTTTAAAAACAACCAGAGAACAAGAAAAAAAACTTCTGGGAAGCACTACTTTATCACAACTACTAGGATTATTAAATGCAGCAAACCTTTTAATTTGAAGAAACGACACCATATGTTTGATAAAACTATGTGAATACGGCCAGAGAAGTTTCCCTTTAAAGCACAAAAAAAAAAAAGTTTAATTCTTTTGTTCACTTTTAGTGCATTCTTATGACAACATACCTAGCAAGAGAAAATATTGAATTAATAATTCTTATAATTGATTAACAAATTTTGTGGGAGGCTTTATATTAGTTTACTGTTCTGTAAATTATGTTTTATGTTAAAAGCATTTTCTGTGCATATTGATATCTTTTTTTTTTGGGGGGGGGGAAATCGAAACTGTCTATTTAATATCTTTAGAAACTCATTCTAAGTGGATTACATAAGACAAACTTACTGCAAAAATTTGAATGCTTAAAAGTTTTTCTTTCACTGGATTTAAGCTTATGATGACTTAAGTAATGTGTTCTACAAATAGAACTCAGAGGTAAAGGTCACAATTTTCTTTCATTAGTTCTCTCATTGGAAAGTACCACAGGTGCAATAATACCTCAAAGTTAGGAACCATCTTACTAGAATTCTGAAAAAAATCGCATTAAAAATGTTTCATGCTTCTGAACATTTTTAATTTGCATCTTATTAACGTAGTACGAAATTGATTGTTGTGTGATTTAGGTCCATTTCTAGGTTTCTTTTGCATTATTTGAATTGTTGGATAACATATAAAATATAATAAATACTATTTTTTTATCAAAATCGTTACATCTTTAAAATATCAGGTTAATATAAGTACTAGATTACAAGTTGTTACAATCAATTTATTTTAATATTAAAACGATTTAAAGAATTAATAATCTAATAAATTAATACAAAAATTAATTAAAAGCTGTTCAAATTTTTGTTATAAAATAATTTTGTATAATTTTAAAATAAATACATGACAGTTTAATTTAACTTTGAAAAAATACAAACGAAGTATAGAACAAAGTTAATAATAAAATAAAGGAATTGCTAAACTTAATATCCAAGTGTAATTGAAATGAAGAGAATCATGGGAAAAACAGAAGCATACTATTGAAATATAGTTAAGCAGATTAATAATGCTGTGTTTATAACATTCTCATTTTAGTCCTCTTATTTGCCACTTCTTCCTTGACCAGATCAGGTGTATGTTTTACATACATCAATATATGTATTGTGTAATTTGGGTGACATAAAATTAGATGTACTCGTATATATGTTAATCTACAGGGTGATTATAATTCAAGTTCAACTTCTTTCAAAAGTTGTATAAAAAAAAGAACCACTAGTTTGAGTGATCTCATTATAAACGCAAAGTAAGGGGCGGAGTGCTATGGATGAAGAAAAAAAATTCTAAAATATAGCTGTAGATGATGCTTTACTCATCAGTCTATGCAAAAGAAATGACGTGCATTACATTTGTTATAATAAAGCTTAGTACAAGCCTTTTTCTTCACATGAGTGTGGCCGCTGTAGCCTAGTGGTCATGGTTTCGGATTCGTGGCCTGGGCTGCTAAAGATCCGCCGTGTAGTTAAAGCTGATGCACGTTAAATCTGTTGGGGCCCAAAGTCCCCCCAATGGCGTGGTGGGGAAGTTAGGAGAGAGGTTTGCCAGCTCAGGTGTCGTCCTCGTTATTTGACCGAGGTTCAAAATCTCGAGGTCCGTCGCCAATAGCCCTCGTGTTGCTTCTAGTGCGACGTTAATAAAAACTCAATCAAACTTCGGATTCGTGGCCGGTGGTTTTTCGTTCAGTCGCGGGTCCGATCCTTGGTCGCAAAAAACCGTCGTGTAGCCGGAGCTGATATACATTAAATCTGTCTGAACCCAAAGTCCTACCATTGGCATGGTGTGGAAGTTAGGAGAAGGGTACCAGCTCAAGTGTCGTCCTCGTCACTTGACCGAGGTTCAAAACTACGAGGTCCGTCGACAACTGCCCTCGTGTTGCTTCTAGTGCGACGTAATGAAAACTAAATCTAATCCTTCACATGAAGTGTGTCTATTAAATAACGAGACTGGCGTTGCTATAGAAGATGTACGCATGCGCCAGCGAACGACAGAACGGATGACAAAAGAACGGATGATTTGATACCCTGTTGAACCCCCTGTAGCGCGAATGCCCGATGCGATACTATCGGGCATTGAGGCATACAAGTTCTGTATGATGTCTTGAGACATTTCGTTTCATATTTGCTGCAACCTTGCCTCTAGTTTGTTCAAACGCGTGGGATGCCCAACTCGCCGTCCCAAATGATCCCAGATATGCTCGATTGGAGACAAATCATTGGAGGCCAAGGAAGGGTAGTAACAGTGCGGAGACTGTCTTGTGATACCCTTGTCGTGTAAGGCTGAGCATTGTCTTGTTGAAAAATAGCACCTGGGAGCCGTTGCATGAATGGCAACACATGTGGTTTCAGAATGTCATGACATACCGCTGGGCTGTCATGGTGTCACGGATCAATACTAGGGGTGACCGTGTATTGTAGGCAATGGCACTCCATACCATCACACCAGCTGTGGGAGCGGTGTGTGGCTGTAAAGCAAAGGCAGGATTGAGGCGTTCACCACGGGGTCTCCACACACGAACACGATTGTCATCACTGCCGAGATTGAATCTGGATTCGTCGCTAAAGACGACCTGGTTCCATTCCGCTGCAGTCCAGTTTCCTCGTGCGCGGCACCACTCCAAAAGGAGGCGTCGGTGGGTGGGCGTCAAGGGCAGCACACTTAATGGGCGCCTTGATCCCAAATGTCCTTCAGCCAGGTGCCTTCATATGGTTCAAGAAGACACGGGGGGCCCTAGTGAAGGTGCTACCTGTTCCTAGATGGCGGCCAATGAAGCAGTTGGCTGTACGCGTGCATTTCTTACGATGTGACGGTCTTCTAGACGACTGGTCTGTCGAGGGCGTCCTGAGCCTGGTCTTCATGTAATGACATCTCTCGGATCCACTGGTCCCAACACCTCCTCACAACACAATCAGATGGGCCTAATTGACGAGCTACTCGCCTAGTTGACCACCCAGCTTCCATCATGCCGATGATTCTCCCCCTCTCAAACTGCGACAGCTGATCATATTGTGTTCGAAAACGGCGTAGTGGTATGTCTGCCTCGGCTCTTCTTTTGTAAACGATTCAGCACACTTAAACAAGCTTTGGTTACCTGTTTTATACTCCATGGAGAACGACGTTAAACGCCCTCTACCAACTATACGTAATGATCAATCACGCTGCATTTCTAATCATTTGCATATTTCCCCGACCTGTACCTTCATGTCAATTTTCGTTACGATCCCGCAATTATTTCTTGGTGCGCTAATTTTTTTTGTCCATGAGTATATTTCAGATGTACTGTTTCTTAAATAGTTTTTTCCAATATTTCTCATTATTGAAAACGATCTTTCAGCAGTACATGCTGTAACAGGCAAAGGCGACTGAAAGTTTATAAGATTTATGGTTACTCGGGAAAATACCTATGTTGATCACTGTTTTAAAGCTCCTACAGTAGTTAATCTAAAGTATTGTACCCGTAATTTATTTTTCCATAGCTAATATCCTGTAGTCAAAATACTAATACTACAATTTGAAAAATATGTTTCTTTCATGTTTCTAATTTATTTTAATCCAAGAACTGATATATGTATAAAATTTTTGACCTGATAAGTTATATATCTGCACAAAAAGTTGTGTAACAGTATAATTATATTGAAATTGTGTTTTATTTTAAAAACATTTGATATTTTTGAAAAAGTTCCAAATGAGGATTATGGCTAGGTTGCATGAAAGATAACTAATAAAAAATATTTCTTTTATTATATGCGTTATCTTATACATACAAAAATAGTTGTTATTTATGCTATTTTTCATACAGTCCACATGTATCCCCGACGTTACATTTACCACATTGTTTTCTTATATTTGCTTTGCACATTGCCATTTTCTTCGTTTTCCTTCAGGAGTTCTTGCTAAGTAATACCCTATTGGTTCCGTCCTTACGCTTTCTGGAACACGTTTTGAAGCTTGCTTTTGTAGAGGTCTATAGTGAATTTTAGGATTTTATGACGAGCATATTAGCAGCGAGCTAATATGCTCGTCAAAATTCTAATAAGGCAGGACTTTGCTAACATGGCAATACTGTCCGTAAGTGTTTAAAATACAACTGCTGTGTTGATTATGTTTGTAAAAATAGGAAAATACCACTTTTTTCCATGAATTTTTATCTTGTATCTGTTACATTCCAGTCCTGTTTGTCACAACACCTCCTATAAACTTTTTATAATTACTTATGCAATAGGGGTTGATCTATTTTGATTTGTTTTTTCTCAGACTTGGACCATCACAGTCACTTTCAAAGAAATTAGGGTCATTTACAACATCTTCGAATTCAGCAAGCGGAGAAAACTTGCTAGTACCTATCTCTCATCAAGTAAAAATAATGTCTATTAGAGGAAAAAAAAAAAAAACTTGATACCAGTCACAATCCCCAAATGGGTATCGTTTTAAAATGAATAATAAAATCATTTCAATAAAAAAATTAAAAAAACTAAAGACTGAGTAAGTAACATATCGTTGCTATAACCTCTAACTTACATATTTATCTACGGTATTTTATTATAATATAAAAACCAAACCCAAAGTATAATACTTCAAATATAACGATTCTGTTCCGTTTAACTTACAGACGAATTTCAAATTTGTTCGCTTATTGTAAAGAAACACACACTTTCTAAATGTGCAATTTCTGCACAGAACACACACTTTCTGCTACGCACAATATTGACTGATATATAACAGGTCAATTGAAAAGTCCCCGGCCTACCATAGTAAAACACATTTTTTTGGCAAAATTAAGTTTTTTTATTCAACATAATTCCCGTCAAGGGTGATACACTGATTATAGTGACCCTCCAACTTTTCGATACCATTTTTGTAGTACGATTTGTCCTTTGCTTCAAAATAGGCCTCAGTTTCGGCGATCACCTCTTCATTCGACGAAAATTTCTTCCCAGCGAGCATTCTTTTGAGATCGGAGAACAGGAAATAGTCCCTGGGGGCCAGATCTGGAGAATACGGTGGATGAGGAAGCAATTCAAAGCCCAATTCATGGATTTTTTCACTGACTTGTGACACGGTGCATTGTCTTGGTGAAGAAGCACTTTCTTTTTCTTCAAATGCGGCCGTTTTTCGGTGATTTCGTCCTTCAAACGGTCCAATAATGCTATTTAATAGTCGCTGTTGATGGTCCTTCCTTTTTCAAGGTAGTCAATGAAAATTATTCCGTGCGCATCCCAAAATACAGACGCCATAACCTTGCGAGCCGACTGTTGCATTTTCCCACGTTTGGGAGCGGGTTCATCGTGTGCAGTCCACTCGGATGACTGTCCATTGGACTTCGGAGTGAAATTATGAAGCCATGTTTCATCCATTGTCACATATCGACGCAAAAACTCGGGTTTATTGCGCTTGATCATCTTCAAACACTGCTCCGAATCATCAACTCGTCGTCGTTTTTGGTCAAAAGTGAGCTCGCGTGGCACCCATTTTGCACAGAGCTTTCTCATACCCAAATATTCGTGAATGATATGATGTACACGTTCAGTTGATATCTTTCGAGTGTCTGCTATTTCATTCAATTTCAATTGATGGTCATTCAAAATCATTTTGTGGATTTTTTTAGTGTTTTCGTCGGTAACAACCTCTTTTGGGCGTCCACTGCGTTCACCGTCTTCGGTGCTCATTTCACCACGTCTAAACTTAGCATACCAATCCTTGAGGGTTGATTTTTCTGGGGCAGTATCCGGAAACTTGGCATCAAGCCAAGTTTTTGCTTCAACTGTATTTTTTCCCTTCAAAAAGCAATATTTTATCAACACGCGAAATTCCTTTTTATCCATTATTTTCACAATAACAAAAGTTGCTTAACTGAAAATGCTATAATGCACAAACTAATGATCCGACGTCTGTCAAATTTTTACACGCATCTTTTGAGGGTTAGGGCTAACTAAAAAACATTTGGATTTAATTCTAGTAGCGCCATCTATGTGTCAGGCCGGGGACTTTGTAATTGACCTGTTATAAATGAAACTAAACTGTAAGGTGTACCAAATATATTTTTGAAGCCGAGTGTTGCACGTAAAATTCCAAAATCCCCAAATGGGGATCGTGGCGGCTAATGGATTTATTTGCAGGTACGAGGTCATTCTGCTACATGATTAAAATATTTAATACTCTCATAAGTGTTTCATAAATCTTTAAGATGTAAAATTACAGCATCCAAAAACTGATTAAAAATTATCATCCTAAAATATGTTTCTGCTGGAGTAAAATAATGATAAAGTTTTTTTTTTGTTTGCAAACTGTAGAATGTTTCTATAGTCCTAATCTATAATTCATTTTAAAACATATTTCGATTTTGGGAAAGCAGAATTGAAAAACATTTCTGACACTGCGAATTATTTCGAATTCTTTTAGAATAATGCCACACAATTGAATCGTATCAATGAGGTCCACTGCCTTAGACTAAAAAATCCAAGAAAAAAACAGCAAATTAAGAGAAAAAAATATTTTTTTTGTATCGAACATAAAGTAATGACAAAATTGGTAATCTCAATGAATTCAAAAGTATCTTTTTTAGGGAGGCACCCTCCTCTCTTCGTCTATAAACCAAATAAATATTTCGATGACAGCAAAGATTTTTCTATTCATTTCTTAAGGATTGTTTTAGATGAAATCATTTTTTCCCTTATTAATGAAAAAACTTAAGCATGAAGAGAATGAAAAGTTCATTCTTTTTTTAAATTTAGAACGGATAATTAGGATAATTCTTTTATAATAGTATAATAAAAGAATTATCCTGAAATACTTCAATTTCCAAAAAAAAAAAAAAAAAAAAAAAAAAAAAATCTTGAGGGTGGTACATATGTCCCTTTGCCCCCCTGGTTACTCCAAAGGAGTTTAGACATCCATGAGTTTCAACTACCTCAAGGATGTCTAAACTATGACCGTTGAGGGCAAAAAAAATAATTTGCTGTGCCTCACAAACAATGTTTTTTCAACAAATTGAAATAAAAATTAACTCTATGTAGTTTTATTAAAATAAATTAACTTCTTTTTATTATAATTTTCTTCAATTTGAATTAGATATGTATAGATACATATTTGTTTTAAATTTGTATAAGTTTCGTTTCAGTTAGATTGGATTTCATTAAGATGGAACAAATTCAAATTAATTAGATGGATGAATTTGCTTTGTTAAAGCAAATCGATATCGGGTTCAATAGACGAGATTGTAATTCTTAATGCATTTTCAAGATATTTGTCTGTGATCTTTGTCCTATTTTTGTTTTTTGTATCCTTCATTCTTGAAAATATTTGTTCACAAATATAGGTACTGCCAAAAAATGAAGACATTAATAAAGCATGATTGTGAAAGTTAAGATATTTATCGTGGGGTAGGTAATCTTTATAAAACTCCTGTAAAGAAACATTCCCAAATTTTTCTTTCTGTTGAATGTCACTTTGCAGTTCAATGAATTCCATTTGAAGATTTGAAGGTAATTTATTTATTTCTAGAGAAAATGGGGTAGAAAATATGTTGAAATACTCTTCATTTTTTCTAAAATCTTGAAATCTACTTTCAAACTCTTGAATTAAATCGAAAATTAATGCAGCATATTTTGTAGATTTTGTGCAACTCACAGGTTTAAGTGCAGACAAAGTACTGAAATGTGTCAAATCTTTAACTTTTATTTGATTGTGCCAAAATTTCAACTTTCTTTCAAACGTTGTTATTGTTTGGAACATATCATTAATAAATTGATTTTAGGATGACAAAAGGATTAGGAAATCAAAATACAATGTAATATACTGCATACAAATATTATAATTCTTCAAAAAATTCGCCGTCGAGCGGATACACACATAATACGAAACATAAATTCTCATGGCATACTAAGAAGTTTTTATTTCAAAATAAATGTCAATGAATCGATTATAAATGAAAAATATTGCAAACATTTATTTTTTTTAAAATAAAAATGAGTAAATTTAAATATTTTCATAATTTGCGTTTGGGCCGCATTTTAAATTTAGACAGGCATGAACTACCTGCTACTTGTGTAAATTGTAGCACATCCCATTCAGAGGAATGTATAGCAAATAAAGACTGTATCAATCGTAAAGGAAATCATCTAGCTAACTCTCCATAATATCCTATATACATTAAAAGAAAGCAAATAATGGAATTATAAAGTAGGCAACACTTAACACTACCGGACAACAACAATCAAATGGTTAGTAAGCGCCAGTCATTGCGATATTTTGCTCAATCTGATGGTTTTTATATATTCATGAAATTTGTTAAAAGGTTAACCAAGCATATTAAAATGTGTATGAAACACATATGATTTCTCATGAAATAGAAATAGTGAAGGTATAGGATGTATAAGATATATGCAGAATAATATTTTTTTTTACTCTGTAAATGGTTCGCCTCGGTAAACGGTTCTACCTTCACACATGTTCGGTAGATCGAATACTTGAGGTTTGTAAGTATCATTTTTACAACGTTTTTCTGAATTTCACTTAGTGTGTGTGTGTGTGTCATCAAATTTTCGATCGTTAATTTAACCAACTTCCCATCAAGCTAGAGCTTTGAAATTTTGGGAATCGTTCGTACTCGCCTAACAATGCAATATTTAGACGTTTGCGACAAGTTTTAACTCATATTTTTTTAAATAATGCAGTTTAGCCCAATCACTTGGCGCAATTTGAATAATTGCCAAACTTGGCGAGTTTTTATTTATTTATTTATTTTTTTTTTTGGCTGAATGTTAAGTCCGCCTCGCGGACCAATTTAGCAACATTTGGCAAAATACCGCCAAATAATTCCTGTCTCCAAGAGTGGTTTGTCTAAACTGTATTCCAACCATTTAATTTACCGGATTAATTAATTTTAGTTAGTTTTAACGTTGTTATGTATTTCACTTGGTATGTGTCTGTATGTATGTGTATCAGTGTGTCATCAAATTGTCTATTGTTAATTTAACCAACTTCCCATCAAGCTAGAGCTCTGAAATCTTGGGAACCGTTCTTATTTGCCTAACAATGCAATATTTAGATATTTGCGACCAGTTTTAACTAATATTTTAATAATTTTTTTAATAAACTTTGCCACCATATAAAAACGTTGTTTTTTATTTCGAATTATTTATTTTTGAAAATTATAAACTTTTTTTAAGTAAGTGTAAGTAAATTACACATATACAATTAAAAAATTTTTTAAAAATTTAATTTAATTTTGCAGTAAAATGAATTTTGATAATTTTAAAGCTTTTTTATTATTAAGACGAGGAGATTAAAGAAATAGGAAAGGAAGAAGAAAGATGGATAGAGAAGTTTTTACGTAGACTATTTAATTACATACGCTTTAACATAAACTCTGCTTCATTTATGGGAGAGGGGAACTGCTCTTGAGAATAAAGTACTGAGTAGGTTGGGGGAGGGGGGGAACAGTGAATTATAGTGGTTAACACTACCGAAGCGAAACGATTTTGAGATACTGACACTGAGAATTATTCCACAGCATTAAAAATATTACACAGGTAATATGCAGTAACAGTTCGATCAAAAATATGGAAAAAAAAAATTAAATTCTTTTTCAAACTGTATTGAACACATAAACGGCATTCCTCATAGAGATTCTCCAAAAATTAATCGAATCAATGTTCGTACACTTGTGTTATCCTGGAAATCTGGGGTTCGTACTGCATCCCAAATCAGAAAACAGCTGGCACTTAAAACGATAAAAATGCTAATAATCAAACTTACTCTATGTCCTTTTGTAAAGGATCATCTCATAATAATAGAGTAAATGAGGAAAAAACCAAGCTTGTATGTATGTACACTACATTTTTCCTGTTTTGCACTGTAGATAAAGGAAACTGCATTCTCTTCTATTTTTGTGATATATCCTTGAGAGAAGGATAATGAATGAGTGAAAGTGAATTAGTTATTGGCGCAAGAGGTAGATGTGGCTAAGCTGCTCCAAACAAGATGCAATAGTGGTCTAGATGTGTCAGAAAATTTGAAAAATGATAAAATTTATTCGGAAGGAAGGTCGAAAATAGAGAAGGATCGCTAGGGTAACTCGGGGGTGCATCACCCGCTTGAGGGAAGGATATAAAATTCGAGTTGTAAAATTTTCTTTGTTGCTTCTTCATTTATGAACTTTTTGCAGTTGAATTGTAGAGGTGTGAAAACATATCCATTTGGTTGAATATCCCTCTATTCTTCCTACACAAACGGTGATCCTTAATAATTATTCCAAATTACTATATATCTATTGGATTTAGGATGTTCTATCCAAATATCTATTGGATTTTTTTTTATCCAATAGATATTTTCCAAATATCTATTGGATTTCCACCAGACACTCACACCGGAAAACATAATTGCACTTTTTATAGAATTCCAATTCTTCCGTATAGATTACTTCCTTATAATCAGACGTCACCTAAGATGTTGGTGGAAAACTGAGCCATCTAGACCCTGTAACCAAATAGTGTACTCAATGAGATTAGAAAAAAAAAAAAATATCGGTATCAAAGTCTGATAGAATAATAGTATTGGGACAATGATACCGGTCCAAAGGAGAAACGAATATTTTGCGGCTGCGAGGTGAAAAATAAATGCTTCGTAATTTGAGCATAGTCGAATGATGAGGTTGACATCCTTTCTCTCTCTCTCTTCTCTTCCCTGCCACGCTAAAGTGTGAACTTTGAGAACAACGGATTTAACTGCAGCAGTCCCTTTAAAGTAGAAACATAGCTCCAACTGGAGTCGTAAGCCACGATAAAGAAAGGAGTTTCCTTGAACTCTCCTATAGAAAGTTGAACTCTTCCATAGACTGAAAGTAAAATCTAAGATGGACATAAAACACAAGAGCATGTTTTTTTTTCTTAATTTTTGTTACAACAGTACACTCTCTATAATCCAGCAGATCACGGTTGGGTTTGGTTTTATTAACGTCGCATTAGTAACAACACGAGGTCTATTGGTGACAGACCTCGCAATTTTGAACCTCGGTCAAGTGACGATTACGAAACCTGAGGAGGCACCCCTCTCCTAACATCTATACCACGCCTATGAGAGGACTTTGGGCCCCGACAAATTTAACGTGCATCAGCCCCGGTCACACGGCGGGTCTTTCATGGCACGAAAATTCGAGCCCTCGACTCAACGAAAACCGCCGACCGCGAGTCCGATGCTTAAGGCCCCCGTCGACACGCCACCACGAATTTCCCTACCTAATGTTAATCCTATGGAGTTACGTACTTAAAGTCTCACATCTAGAATATTTATTTTAACTGCAAGGAATAAAGTGCATTTTAAAGAGCATTAAAAAATGAAGGTTTCTGTGGAGTTACTTTTTTTTTCTGATTTTTGCAAGTATTTTTAAATTTTTATTAAAGATCTAAAAACTTGCATCCGGCACACTTAATTGATCATAAAAATACTTTGAATAATCGGAAAAAAAAAGTAATTCCACAGAAACCTTCCTTTTTTTATGCTCTTTCAAATGCATATTTTTTTAAAAAATTTAATTTATTTCCCTGCATGTAATTTGTTGAGTCAGCAAAGTAAACAAGGAAAGAGGGAAAAGCAAAATTAAAAGTCCCGCCTTAGTGCGCAAGGATACATGATAAAGACAGGTCGTCAAAAGATTTATGATCCTTTCCGGTGAAGTCGGCCGATGTCTAGGAATCTGAGAATTCCTCTTTTGAAGCTTTATTTACAGTTGCGTATTATCTGTTGAAAGTTTGTCTAGCTTACTATACAGATATCTACGTGGTATTTCACAGTGTTTAAAAAGTAAGCTTCATACACGATTTCTTAAAAAAAGAAGTAATCCTTCATTTTTTATGCTATTTTTACTGAGTATTTTAAAAAAATACACTATCCAAATTACTTTATTATTAAAATGAACAATATGTATTTTAGATACGTTTTGAATATATCAGTGGAGATATTGTAAATCTGTTGTGCAACATTCTTTGTTTGTACCTCCAGAATTGAAATTCACTTGTTTTGCTCCCAGTATTTAGTTATTTGTGCATTAGAACATTTGCTATTATAAAACTTGTGTTGCAGAAATTTATTACAATTATTAAATAATATGAATAACCGTCAAAGCAACAAGAAAAGATTATATTCTTCAGCATACCGAAGAAAGAATAAAGGACAGAAATTCTCCGAATGGAAAGAAAAGTAAGTAACTCTTTTCTAAAATTTTATTCTGTTTTCTTAGAAATTTTATTATGGCCGTGGTATTCTAGTGGTCGTGGTCGTGGACCTACGGTTGGCGGCTATCGTCGAGACGTAGATTCGAGCCTTGCTGCCACAAAGACCCGCCGTGCCTCGTAATTTTGAACCTCGGTCAAAATTACGAGGTCCGTCGCCAATAGCCCTCGTTTTGCTTCTATGTGACGTTGATAAAAACTTTACCAAAACCAAACCCCCAGTGCAGCCGGAGCAGATGCATGTTAAATCTGTCGAGGCTGGAAGTCCTTCCAGGGCGTGGTGTGGAAGTTAGGAGAGAGAGGTGCCAGCTCAGGTGTTGTCCTCGTCACTTGACCGTAGCTCAAAATTACGAGGTTCGTGCCAATAGCCCTCGTGCTGCTTCAAGTGTGACGTCAATAAAACCAAACCAAACTAGAAATTTTATTATGATGAGGGAATTTCGTTTGCCTCTTATATCATGTTATTCCTTCACTTTCACGAGGCAAGTAGACCACAGTTTCCGAGAGGTCATAATTGTAAGCTCAAGGCCAACGTGATTCCGTTTTGCCGTGGGTTCGAGTCCTGATTTCTCTATGGATACATAGTAGAAAGGAGCTGATATATGTTAAATGTGTCGAGATCCCGAGTCCTCCCCATGGTGTAGTGTGGAAGTTTTGAGAAGGAGGTGCCAGGTTGGGGTGTCACTCTCGTCATTTGACTTAAGTTCAAAATTCCCAAGTTTGTCACCGATTGCACTCGTTTCACTTCTTAGTGCAATGTTAATAAACAAACAATTAAAAAGCAAACGATTTATTAAACTTAATTTTTGTTTCCTACACTGATATTTTGGCATAATTTTAGAAGAAAAAAAATGCTTTATTTCTTCCTGGAAAGCAATACTAATATTTAGTCTTACCTTTGTACTTACATTTCATATAGTTTATTCTAGATTTCAACATTTAATACAAGATGAGTTTCTTCTTTTTTTTTTTTCAGGCGAAATTCTAAAAGAAAGTGCTATGAAGAATGCACACCTGTAAGTACGACCTTCTATTCAAAAACATGCACCCCTAGTACTTCAAACACTGAGACAGTAATAGAACACTCACTGAGCGGAAGAAGAATTGTGAATATTTCGCATTTCATAAATTGTATTCAAAATTTGAATAACCACGGTCCTCTTCAATGTTCATTTTCAAACATGAAAATAATGTCTGAAGTTAGGAAAGGTTTAAACTCAGGAATAAAAATGAAATGTGAAATGTGCCACTTTCAAGAAACATTATGGGCTGAAGACCCGGAATGTAAAAAAATGCCCGTAAATACTGCTGCTGTTTCAGGTATAATGAAAATTGGTGGGGGGTTTGCCAATTTAGAAGAATTTCTGTTTACGTTAGATATCCCTCCTCTTAGCTCAAATACGTACCAGAAAGAACACGATAACATTGCTACAGCTTGGGAGAAAGTTGCTGAAAATGAAATGTACTGTGCAGCAATGGAAGAAAAACATTTAGCAGTTCAGGCTGGAGAAGTTGGAGGAGATGGAATTCCTATGCTGACAGTCGTTGTGGATGGTTGCTGGGCCAAGAGATCATATAGAACCAACTACTCATCTCTATCCGGAGCGGTAAGTTTTGTTTAATATATTTCGTATATTTCTATTGATTAAACCTCTTTTTTTGTAAATTGTAGAAATTGAAAAGTTTTTGACGCTATGTTGCATATGTAATCAAATAGACACAACTGAATTAAATTCATGTTTAAAAATATTTTTATGAATTGTTTTTGTATTTGCTAACTGTACTAATTTATTATTAACTTATATAATGTCCAAAATAAATTTGATAGTTATTAAATGTTTCTTTTATAATTTCAGGCTGCAATAGTGGGATTTCGGACAAAGAAAGTTTTATACATGGCTGTACGAAACCGATATTGCATGGGCTGCTCCAGAGCTGCAGCTGTTAACAAATTACCTGGCAAACATTGCTGCAGTAAAAATTGGCATGGCAGCTCTTCGAGTATGGAGGCAAACATAATTCAAGAGGGATTCCAAAACAGTGTGGCTATGTATGGAGTAAAATATGCAAAAGTTATTGGAGATGGAGATAGCAACGTTTACAAAACAATATTAGATTCCAGGCCCTACGATGAACTTCAGGTGGAAAAATTAGAGTGCCAAAATCACTTGTTTAGGAATTTTTGCCTGAAGTTAAAAGATATAGTTAGGGACAGCAAAGCTGGACCAATAACTTTGAGAAAGTGCTTAGGAAAAAACATTTTACGGTTGCGAAAATCTGTAATTTCAGCAACTGCGCAACTAACAAAAAATGAAGTAAACTTTGATTGCTGTTCCATACTCCAAAAACATATTTTAAATGCTCCATACCATGTGTTTGGAGATCACCAGAATTGTGTTGATTCTGTTTGCAGCATTCAGAGAAAAAATGATACAAACTGGATTCCAGACTTATTACAATCTGGGTTATTGTATAGAATAATGAATGTCGTAAACAATTTGGCTGATAACAGCAAAAGCTTGTTGTTTTCAGCTAACAACAACTGCGTCGAGCAGTTTCACTCCATTGTGGCAAAATTTATAGGAGGAAAGAGAGTAAATTTTTGTTTACGACGAAGCTATCTCGCCCGATGCAGTGGAGCTGTAATTTCACATAATTCCGGGTCCTTTATGTCTCGCGTACATAAAAGTATGTACAATACGAGCCCTGGAAATTTTGTGAAATCGACTGAAAGAAGAAGAGAAAATGATTTAATAAGGAGAAAAAGGAAGATGTCACGGCCTCGTTGCAGAAAAAGTCTTTTTTTAGAGAAAAGTCGTAATAAAAATTACGGTGTTAGAGCTGAAAAGCCAGATTTATCGGAGGATATTTTTTCTCAAAAAAAAAGAAAGGCTTCTTTCCACTCTGCAACTATCAATTGAAGAAAGAAAATCCATTGAAAGAAAGACTGTAGAACAAAGAAAGAGTCCTCTATGGAGAGAGGAACGTCGAAAACGACTGACAGCTTCGGATTTCGGTGCAATTTGCAAAAAACTTCCCCACACAAGTTGTGAAGGAATAATTAACAAAAAGCTTTATTCCCACTTCCGGGCATCAGCAATGGAATACGGAATAAATCATGAAGGGGAGGCTGTGAAGGCTTTAGAAAATTCAATGGGTTTGATAGTTCGCCCTTGCGGACTGTTCATACATCCAAAACTAAAGTACTTAGCAGCCACTCCAGATGGTTTAGTTGATGATGATGGAATTGTTGAGGTAAAATGCCCGGCCTCATGCCAAAACATAACTCCCGAAGAAGCAATAACCACAAAAAAATTTCTCTTCTGGAAACTCGATAGGTTGGGAAATATGATTATAAATAAAAATCACCAATATTTCTATCAAATTCAGGGGCAACTGCAAATTGCAGGAAAAAAATATTGCCTTTTTGTAATGTGGACAAATAAAGGTCATAAAATAGAAAAAATATTTAAAGAAAATGATTTTTGGGATAATATGACAAAAAAATTGGAATTCTTTTATTTCAATTGTCTATTACCCGAACTTATTGATCCACGATACCCCAGGTCGATGCCCATGCGTAACCCAGCTTCGATTCTGGAAGCACAGGAAAAGAGAAAAAGAAAAAAGCAAAAAATTATGTAAATGAAAATTTTTAGTCATTTTGTATCCCTGAAATTATATTAGTAATACTGTTAAAGCTTTTCTTCAAATTCAATTAATCTGTGAAATTATATTGTAAGTAGAAAGCCTGAACGAGGATTTTGAAGGAATTATTATTATTATTATTATTATTATTATCATTTACATGTGTTGGAATTTTATAATCATATCGCTATGGGAAAATATTAATTCAATGTGTTTGTTTTGCATGTGTATAATTATTATTATTGTGTATCACTGTTTATATTATATTTAAACCCCAAAAGTAACTATTTTATTTCAATTGACACAACTGTATATACTTATTCAAGAGATTACCCACAAAACATTTTAACTATATTTAAGTAGAAAGATTGCGTTACCATTTATTACTATTTTTTCAAAACGCCTTTGTAATAATCAGATTAAAATATATCGAATTTTTATGATTAAATGAAGAATATAGGAAAAAAAATTATTCTGGTTCTCAGATATGTGAACAATTTTACATGAATAATACATTTTGCAAGAACTGAAACATTATCTTACTGCATTGAAACAGCGTATGGAGTAGCCGAATGGTTATGCTCGCTATTTTGTGGCTAGTGATGTTTGAGTCGAGCCGAGAGTTCGAGTCCTATTTTCCTAGAACTGCCAACATGTTTTAAATTTAAAAACAATAAATAGCTCTCATGTTTCTTCCAATTACGATGCTAATAAATAGTCAATCCTTACAAATTTTGTTTTCAGAATTCGACCTCGAATTAGCTTCCCCCATTTCTTTAGTCTAATAACTAATGCAGAATGAAAATTATTAAATAGATAGTATATGAATAAAGCTGTACTAATAAATGTTATTCACTCAATGGGCTATAGTTTTCCATACCCTATAAATGTCGTACCTTTCCACTTTTCAAAA
>BMAW01056318.1:223959-254939 GCA_019974015.1 Nephila pilipes
ATTATCATTTACATGTGTTGGAATTTTATAATCATATCGCTATGGGAAAATATTAATTCAATGTGTTTGTTTTGCATGTGTATAATTATTATTATTGTGTATCACTGTTTATATTATATTTAAACCCCAAAAGTAACTATTTTATTTCAATTGACACAACTGTATATACTTATTCAAGAGATTACCCACAAAACATTTTAACTATATTTAAGTAGAAAGATTGCGTTACCATTTATTACTATTTTTTCAAAACGCCTTTGTAATAATCAGATTAAAATATATCGAATTTTTATGATTAAATGAAGAATATAGGAAAAAAAATTATTCTGGTTCTCAGATATGTGAACAATTTTACATGAATAATACATTTTGCAAGAACTGAAACATTATCTTACTGCATTGAAACAGCGTATGGAGTAGCCGAATGGTTATGCTCGCTATTTTGTGGCTAGTGATGTTTGAGTCGAGCCGAGAGTTCGAGTCCTATTTTCCTAGAACTGCCAACATGTTTTAAATTTAAAAACAATAAATAGCTCTCATGTTTCTTCCAATTACGATGCTAATAAATAGTCAATCCTTACAAATTTTGTTTTCAGAATTCGACCTCGAATTAGCTTCCCCCATTTCTTTAGTCTAATAACTAATGCAGAATGAAAATTATTAAATAGATAGTATATGAATAAAGCTGTACTAATAAATGTTATTCACTCAATGGGCTATAGTTTTCCATACCCTATAAATGTCGTACCTTTCCACTTTTCAAAAATCAACTTGTTTTTGCGTATGTATTTTATGTCTGCTTACGACAGTAACGAACTTAATTTTCAAAAATACGTCATAATAAATTTCTCCTGAATTTTTTATTGGATTGAAATAAAATATATGCAATACATATTTGATACCTGCTTTCACCAGTACTGAACTCAATTTTCAAAAATATATCATCATCAATTTTCACCAATTTTTTTTATTGGATTGATGGGAAACAAGTATAAAAATTAAATATTTTATTTACTTATCTATTTATGTATTAACTAAAAAATCATATGTAAATTGGAATTAAGGTATGACTGAAAATAAATAACATTATTCAGAATCTTAAAAGGAAAAAAAAGGCTGCCTCTCAGCCTTTGTGTGTGTGGGGGGGGAATGCAAAGTCTTGATTGAGATAAAATTATAATTCAAAGTTGATTTAATTATTTTTTGAATATAAATGTAGATATATGATGTATTTTTTGAATATAAAAGTTTATATGATGTATCTTGGAATATAGCTTTCCTATAAAGTTCATAAAATTAGTTACCATATTTTATGTCTTATTTTTTTTCTATTAAATAGCATTATATTTTTATAAAAATATGATTTATTATAGCTTAGATTTTGTTATTTATTTGTTTGCATAAATGACGTACTAGAGCATGCTTGTCTAAAGTGTGGGCCAAAAGCCTTTAAAATGCAGCCCAAACGCAAATTATGAAAATATTAAATTTACTCATTCAGTTCAAAAATCTTTAAAAAGCAATTGTACTAATTTTAAATTTTATTCGTAAGCGATCACTATTTTCTTAATCAAAGCGCTAAAATTTTAGTAAAATTTTAATTTTTATACAAGCTTGAATTCTTAAATGTAGTTTGCTCATGAAAAATAAGTATAAATAAATATTTTTTGGATTAAACAAAATCTTAAATTTCATGAAAGTCACGTGTTTCCAATACATTAATCGAGACACATTGGGCCACATATTAGTCTCCATTCTTTGGCTCAATCGGTATTTCTCAAATTGATATTACTGATCGGCACTCAACTGAAACTAAAATTAAGTCAAGTTCATATTATGCATTTTTGGATTGACTTTAGAGAAGAATATCCTAAAATTACCAAAAGAGTTGTGGAACATATAATGTCATTTGTTTCGACCTATGTATGAGAAAACGTTATCTCTTTGTACGCTGCGACAAAAACAAAATGCAGAAACAGATTGGTTGCTGAACAGGACATTAGGTTGCAGGTTTTATCAATTATTCCAAGTGTTAAAATACTTTGAAATAAAAAAAACAATCACGGACAAGTCATTAAAAATGTTCTTTTTTATGAATTTGTTTTAATTTAAAATATTGTTGTTTTTATTCATTGATAGAATACATTTTAGAAAAAAAAAAAAAAAAAAAAAAAACGCCATTAGCTATCTTTCCTTTCATTATCTTATTAAGAAGTTTGTGTTGTGATGAAAAAAAAAGGGGGCAGTAATAATTTTGTTAATTTGAGTAGGATAAAGCTTTGATATCCTATTTTTTCAGCACTTTGATCAAGAGGTTCCTGCAAGAAAACGGTAAGCTCAAAGGGTTCCCATAGTGTAAAAGGTTGAATACCCTTGCTATAGATAATTGTTTCATTTAAAACAAAAATTGAGTTAAGGTAATGATTTTAAAACTTTTGTTTTCAATATGAGAGCAATCCAAATAAAATCTTGTAAAAAAAGTAAATGAAAAGTGTATATATATATATAAAATTTGCTTTTTTTTAGTTTTTATTAATTTCGCTCTAAAAGCAACACGACAGCTATGAAATTTAAAATAAATATATATTACAATCTGTGTCTTTTAGTTAAAAAAATCAAACTCTTAATAAAAGCAAATGCCTTGATATAAATTTTCTTTCCTATTGGGGCAATTAGAATTGGATACAATATTTGCAACAAAATTCAAATAATTATTTCAGTTAATACAACCACATACTGACAATGCAGCAACCTCATTGAGCAATTTATTTTGACCAGGTTTCAGTTTTTAGCCACCTAAGGGGCTATTGTTTTAGTTGGGTCAATTTTGGCGAACCAGATCACTTTTCGCGTACGAAATCACTTTCCAATTTTTAATCGTTCGCTTCAATTTTAATTACATATAGTTTAAATATATTCAATTTAATAATTAGTCATTTCCTTTAATTTTAATTACATATAGTTGATATAATATTCAATTTAATAATTAGTCATTTCCTTTAATTTTAATTACATATAGTTGATATAATATTCAATTTAATAATTTATCGTTTGCTTTGATTTTAATTACACTTAGCTAAAATAAAATCAATTTAATAATTTACTGGTTCCTTTAATTTTAATATTGGAAAAGTTTACTATTGTCCATTTATCATTTACTATAATTCTAATATTCAATTGAGTAATTTAATAATAATTAAAAAAAAAAGCGCACTTTGGGTGCCAAAATCTGTTCTTTGCAAAATTGTGTATATAGAACATTTTATTATATTAAAATTTATATTTATATAATTAATCAGTATACACAAAATTTGGAATATCACTAGCATTGTCGATCTTTTATAAATCAAGTGATACGATTTTGAAAAAAATGAAATAGTAGAAACGGATTTTTTGAAATTAGAAGGCATGAAAAAAAGAGCAAAAAAAAGTTGTCGAAAGGGAAGAATGACTATTTTTGAATCAGTGAAAAAGTCAGTTTCTTCCTAGTTTGGGATAGCTTTCAAACACTTGAACAACACAGAAGGGCAATTTAGCCTCAGGGGGGATCCCTCCCTACCGGAAAAGCTCCCAAGAAACTGTAAAAGAACGATGGATAGAACGATCCCCCTCCCAGTAGAGGGAGCTTTCGTCGATTCTAAGTTTCGGAATCGCTCGAAGGGAGCCTTAACCACAAGGCAACCGGGGCCAGCAGATATCGGACCAGAGTACGAACGAACCAAACACCGAAAATGATGGATTACTAAAAACACTAAAAATAACACCTCTAAAAATAAAAGCTGTGCATTGTTACATAAAATGTATTACAGTACACTCAAATAAAATATGAAACACACGAAGTAACTAAATCTGCAATCTATTACTATTTTGTATTGATAGCGTGGTAGATGGCATGAAATAGTTTCCCCTTACTTGTCAGACAACATAAAAACGTCGGATTACTAGCAGAGTTAGAGAAGTGAAATGCCAGATGGAGTACTATATGCAATTGACCGAGTTGTTGCATTTTAATCATGCTGTAAATAAATAGAAAAAATTAAAATAATTTAGCTGAAGCTATTTTGAAATAATCACATATAATTATTCAAATGATCTAAATAAGATCTCCAGATGAATAAAAGAACTCTAAATAAAAATAACGACTTTTTCTTTTTAAGTCTTTTATCAACAATAGAACAACATTTTTAAAAATTGACTCATCTAAGAAAAAAGTAACAATGTTGCCACACACACACACTAAAATAAAAACTTAAACAAAAAACCAAACGATATGAAAATCTTTTGCGATACGATACACATGCTTTGAAGACATAGTAAATAAAAAAAAATATATTTTATGGATCTGGCAGCAGGGTTAGAGCGCATTGTTCTATTTGTTTTCAAATGAGAATATTTTGTGTCATCGTTAGTTATAAATATTTTATATTTGGATTTTGATATTTTTGCTGAAAACGCAGTGTCTTTATCGCCTATTATGATTTAAACATTAATGGATGACTCGGGTCTCAGCAGCGCAACGGAAACGACGAGTAGTTTGGACGATTTGGATAACAAGAGAACGGTAGACGATGACAGAATTGAATGTTCCAACAGTCGATATCTGGATAATATATTAGAAGTTGCTGTTCGTCATGTAACTCTGTTAGCCGAATCTCATTTAACTGAGAGTAAATCGCAGTTCATATCGCGATTTACAGAGGTAAGTTTACTTTATCCATCTGAGACTTTTTTTTTTTTTTTTTTTTTTTCATTTTTGGGTGCTTCTAATTGAAAAGTAATGGAAGGATGCTGATATCCCCAGATTGAAATTTTTTTGGTGATGGGATATGATGTCTTTTAATGTAAATGGTATGAAGATGCAGTTGAGCACAACCATTTGTCGCGAATTAAAAAAATCATCAAATTTGGCGGGTTTTTTGTTGTTGTTCATCGTCAAGTCCGCGAAGCGGAAAAGAGGAAAATATTATAATTTTGCTACGTAATTTTCAAATACATTCTTTTTTAGAAGATGAGAGGAATAAGTCCCTCCAGGAGTGCTTTGTGAGTAAAATCTTGCATTGAATGATTGTGTAATGTCCTCCACATATATACTATCCCAAGTACGAATTAAATTATCCCTCAACATGGTGAGTATTATGCTGAAGGAAGCATTTGATAACCGACCAGGTGTCTTCAATGGAGTTTGTGAGCGCACCCGTATTGGGATACTTGAATGTCAATCTGTTGTTTAATCGTAAATGAACAAACCCTTCTTCAGAGAGGTAGTCATATGATTTCCAACAATCAGAAACAATCATAGATCACAGTAACACTCATTCTTTAATAACTTTCATCTTTTGTATGTCTTTCAGCACCAGTTATAAAACACTTATTCAATTCTCTTTCAACAACACCAAACACTCATTTGTCCATAAAAGGCTTTCCTCTGCCATATTTTATTTTGATTTGTCCGCCTCAGCAATCACTCCAGGTGCTCTGAATATCACACTTTTTTTTAATCATTTCAATCCTGCAAACTTCATTCAAAAACATAAACTAATCCATAACGATGTGTTTGTGTATCTTAACTTAACTCATAACAAACCTATACACCTACCAAACCACAATCTAGTAATTCGAAGAACATTAGGCAAACTAAGATGGCTGTGGGAAAACCACGAGCCTCTCCTAACGCTTATACAAACATAATGAAGATTTTCTCCGTTTTCTTGCAACACCATTCCAAACCATCAAAGGTACCCTTTCTTTCACCCAATCTCATATTATCACCACATTTCAGATTTTCCTTAATGGACTAATTAAACTTGATTTAATAACCTAATCAAAAACAAGATGTTTTCCTTCCAAATTTAATAAAAACTTTAGCATACATTCACTCGCCTCTTTCAATTTCATATTTGCTGCTATTGTAAGTACTTGGACTAAGCTGAAAATACACAGAATAATGACAGGGAGAAATACAAATCAATCCAAGCTGGCAAAATCATAGAAATAATTGGTACTTTTCCATTTCATTGGCGCAAATATCACCAAGCAGATTTTATTGGTGACAACACACAGTATATTCATAAAAAAAAAGATATTCTGTTTGGCGTCTGTTGTTTCATTTTTTGACAACTTTATTGCCTGCACCATGGAAAAGTACCAAATAATCCAGTAAGAGAAATCCTCAAAAAGTAAAACACTTCAAAATGGAATATAAAACCTTCAGAAGAAGCACACCTAATTCGTAACAGTCTGGTTATGAAATAATGGTCTATTCCGCATATTCTCAAAATTTGAAAAAGTTTTAATTTCAAAACGAAGGCACAAAAAATCAGAACATCTAATTGGCTAAAAACCCTGTAGTGTAACCAATGAACTTGTAAAAAAAAAAAAAATACAAAAAGTTTCAGTTTCGGAATGCAGGTGCAAAAAACAGCATACCTCAATTGATTTTAAAAAACCATTACATAATGAGCGATCCTTCTGGAGAAAGGGGTAAAAGAAAAAACATTAACCTAAACTTCTAGCTGTAAATGGAAAATCAAAAGCGTAGCCACATTTGTTGAAAAATTCCCATTACCAATGGTGGTTGGGCTAAACTGTATAACAACCATGAAAGGTTATCAGAAGTAACTGTATGGGAACTCGTGCAATATACGCTTGGATTGGCATCATTTTGTATTTTTTGGCATTGAAGCTTTTGATGCGAAATTTCTTGCATGCCGATTGCTATGTTGCTGCCCATATTAAATTAACAAAAAAGAAAACATACAGCTAGGTCACTATATGCTAAGCTGCTGCAAATTAGGCATTTGGGCATTTCCTGCATCTAATGGGGGGGATTATGTTTGCTAAAATGTTGTAATTTCATAATATTCTCGCCAAACTATTAATACATCTCACATGACATCAAAAATCAGTTATATAACAGATCTAAGCAAATTGTAACAATGATAATTGCAGCATTTAACATTATGAAATAAGATTGCAATTAATTTTGATCTGAACAGGATTCAATAAATTAATATAAGTGGTTGTTATAAAAATTTGGAACCCTCAAAAGCTATAAGAATGAAAAATTGACTAAAAGAATACATTATATTTTGAAAAGTGAAAAATAGTGAATATCTTATCATCTAAATAATGACATTCTCCTTATTTGTACTCCAAATGACAATTAACTACTATAGTATTAATGGTAAAAGACTATTACATTGGTATTCTTAGAGTGTAACCTTCATCAAGGCTGAAGTGAGCCAACTTTTCCTCTAATTTAATGGAAACTATTTTTTATCTTATTTTTGATATTACAAAGTTAAGCAACATATAATTTTCTTTGATAATTGTTATATAGTTGTTTTGCTTTATTAATAAATTCTGCTTTTTGAGATGATAAAACTATTTCCTCTGATTTGCTTATGATAATTGGTAACAATACAGAAAAACAAATGACTACCAAATTTATTTATATCATATGATAATGAGTCAAAACTTATTTCAATAACACCTCTGACATTGAGAGGAATATTAATCAGACAGAAAAAAAATCTGGAAATTTTTTTCTAGAAGTCACAAAAACTTCTAACCCTTGTAATTAATATTGTCGTGAAATTTTAGTAAAAATTCCTTTTTGTGGCTGTCTGGTGAATAATGCACTGAGCTGAAAACCTTAAAATAAGATAGCAAAACATTGAGGATTTTGTCCACCATAAGCTTACAATTATTCTTCTGTTGGTAATCGAATATGACACTGGAAATGGGAAATAATATATTTAAATAAGGTAAGGTAAAACCAAAATTTGGTTGTTTCTCAAAATATTTAAAATCAAATATGTATCTATTTCAATATTAATGTTTTTATCTATAAGAAATTTTCTTTCAATTTAAAAAAAAAGTCGAAATATATTAATATTAGTGTTTGCTGCTAAAAACTATAAATAAATTTACTTAAAATAAATTTAAAAATATGTTCAAATATATAATAAATTCTAGAACATGATGTATTGTGAAATCTTTTTGTTTGAGGAATTTGAAAGAAATTTATGGAGAATACTCATTTAATTCAATTACTTTCTTAAATGAAGAAAACTATTACAGTATTTGTACAGGATGTAATAAGGTAGTAAGTTCAAACTTGTCCATTCCTTATGAATGCAACAGGATCTTTTTTTAAAACTGTTTTCTTTAAAATAGGTTATATTTTTATGAGATTTGTTGTAACAAAAAATGTTGATTTCACATTAAAAAAAATTATCACAAGGTTTGTCATGTACTTGTTTTTTTTTCATGCTTGTTAGTTTTAATGACAATTCTTTGTTAAATAATTTTCCAAATTATTTGTTACACTTTTAGCAAACTATATATTCAATAATAATAATAATTATTATTTTATCATTTTGTAATTTGTATTTCTTGTATTTTATAATTTTTTTTCCCTTCAAAGTTTTTAAGATTAGCAGAAAATTTTTAAGAACTAATTAAATTTTAAAGATATTCTATTTATTGATATATCATAATTTTTTTATTTATATGTTTCAGGTTTTCAAAAATACTATAGAAGGAAACGTGACAGTCAATGGTTTGCCATGGATTATTAATAAGGATAATCTTTCCACAGATGAAAAGCAGGAACAAAAACAAGAAACAACAGATGCACTTCTGTCAAAACTTAGCAATACTTTGGAGAACACAGCTCACAAAAGAAAACATTTTCCAAAGCAATGTTGCAGAGTGTATAGCATGCAGTTAAAGCATGAACGACAAAATTTAGTAAGTTGCTGTTAATTTTTTTAAAAAAATTGTTGCCTTTGTAAGTTAATCATTCAGACTCTTTCAATTTCTCTGTAATTTTATTATTTGAATTTTTTCTTCTCCATAAGGTAGAAAGTATTGAGTTTTTTCCTTAATCACAATATTTCAATTTTTTTTTTTTACTTTGTATTTTTTCCTTTTGGTTTGTGTTATTATTATTTGTTAAATTAGGTGAAATCTACAATTGTTTTATCACAAATTGGTGATTTTTTTTCATCCAGAAATATTTATTTAAATTGTGAGTCTGTTCTGACATGCGTAGCTCATGATTAGCTTAAGGCTGAACACTGAAAGACTTAAAATTATCTTAGCCATTGTTAAATATACAAAACTGCATTCAAAATGTCACACTTCCAAAAAAATAGTCATTCATTTGGCATGAGAAAATTCCATGACGCATTGAAATGCATGATCAATGTATCATGTTATCTTTGCAATAAAAAATAAACTAATGAAAGGAATTTTGTTTTGAAAACTAAACTATGAGAATGTAGTAAATATATGGACTCAAAACATTTTTGAAATTTGTTACTCAATAATAATATATGAATATATGCAGTGTGAGATTTCGAGTAACTTTCAGTTTCTTTGAGGAATATTTTGTATTTTTTTTTTTTTTTTTTTTGTATACTTGTAAATTGAAGTTATATATATATATATATATTCCCTTACCATTTTATTATTGCATTGTTTTTTTTTAATGCAAACTGTTATGTAATACCTGCTCTGATGAGAGAAATTTAATATTGCATTTAGGAAACTTGAAGGCAAAATATTTTATGGTGTAAATGGCTGTTATCAAAGAATTTAAATACAAATTGTAATTTTGTTGATATAAAAAGGAGGTATTGGGAATCAAAAAATTTTGAAGTGTTTGCCTGTTCAAGCATTTTTTTTATTTATTTAGGAAGACAGAAGCTCATTAAATTATATTTTATTTGTCTTGTTTTATACTACTCTCAAAATTACTATTTTATTTTTCAGATTTTTTATTTAAAAAAAAAAAATCTGATATTCTTTTTGACATTTGTTTCTTCCTGTTAGCATCAAAAACTCAATTAGTGACATAAACATATAGTCATTTTTGTAGCTCTTTAAAATGTTTGATGTTATTCATGTACCTTAGATTACTGCTTACTTTCACTGCACATGTTGCAATAAAGTTTAATTGTTGTATTAATCAAATATTCTGTCCCCACTTATTTCATTACATTTAAACTGTCTTACATTTTTCTAGGCAACTTTCTTCTGCATCATTTCCTCTTACTTCTAAAATAGGAGTGATTGAAAAGTATTGTAATGTATTTGTGAAAAATGAATTAAATTATATTCTAAAATATCAGTCTAATGCAATTTGAACATTATTGAAGGTATATTTTATAAATTGAAGCTGTTAATATGTTGGGAATTCAAGTATTATATTTGTGAGTAAACTAGAAAATGTAATTGAAAAAAAATCTTTTCATTTTTTAAAAAAAAAAAATAACATTCCGTATTAACTGTTTTTTCACGTTAAGTGTTATTCACCATATATATATTTGTTATTATCTATAAATTAAGACATTTTAGCTTTTTAATATTTTGTTTCAGTTCATTTTTTGAAAGTTAAATTTACCTTACAAAAAATCTGACACCAAAAAAATTTCCTCAAAATAAACTTTCAAACCATAGCTCATTATAATTATTGATGACTAATTATTCAGTACATTATTAAAATTTATTTCCCTTTGTATTTTCTCTCCAAAAACACACAGTATAAAATAAATTGCTTAAAACTTGTCAGAATCTGTGTTCATGAATAACATATTTTTGTGTGCATTACAATTTCTTAGAAAAATTAAGTGTACCAAATATATGTGTATGCTTTCTGATATTTTAAGTCTGTATAGTTTTTTTTTTATGAATCTAGAATCAATTTAAATTTTATTTTCTATTATATAGACGCTATTCATAACAATAGAAATTATGTTTTAAGTACAGCTTTTGTTTAAAACAAAGTTTTCCTTAAAAAAATATACCTGTTTCCTTAAAAAATCAAAAGGATGTATATTAATTTTCATTTCAGTAAGTATAGAGTAAAAAAATAATTTTTGGTTTTAAAAGAAATTATATAAATTTAACCATTTTAAAAGAATTTTTGCAAATTAAACCATTAACTTAATTTTTTTTTTTTTTTTTTTTTTTTTAGCTAATGAAATATTTTAAGCAATTCTTAATTTTATTTTAATATCCTATTTAAGGGATTTTGTAATCTTAAAGTTATGCGCTTCCACTCACACATATCATTCACTTAAAGAAACATTTACATTGATGAATAATTCAATATAAAAACCAACGTTTTTAAAGACAATGTTTTTATATGTTGGCAAAGTTTATTAAAGAAAATTATTGAAATATTAGTTAAAACTGTTAGTTATTTTTAACTTTAAAATTTACTTAAAAAGAGACATTTGTGAGAGTATTAAAAAATTCACAATACTCATAAAATCA
Organism: Nephila pilipes; assembly: GCA_019974015.1. NCBI lineage: Eukaryota > Metazoa > Arthropoda > Arachnida > Araneae > Nephilidae > Nephila > Nephila pilipes. Next base: position 235,246 of record BMAW01056318.1, read on the forward strand.
AAACATGCATTTGAAAGATTGTAAGTCATTCTATTAAAAAAAGAATGGGAACCAGAATTCAGAAAAAATTATTGTGATAAGATATGGCGCCAAATATTGGAAACTTTCTTTCTTGCGAATGATAACTGACTAAAAGTCAGCAACCCTTACTATCTCGGAGATAGTCTCCCCTTCGTGAGTACAAAAGCTTTACGATACCTCATGCGGTGTGGGGAGTGCCTGGTGTTCCCAGAGGGGGAAAGAAATTTTTTCCTCAATCCTAAAAGCGCAGAGAGGAAAGAATATTTTGACTTATTAAAATTATTGAAATATTAGTTAAAACTTGTTGCAAACATCTAAATATTGCATTGTTAGGCGAGTACAAACGATTCCCAAAATTTCAAAGCTCTAGCTTGATGGGAAGTTGGTTAAATTAACGATCGAAAATTGATGACACATTCACACACACACCAAGTGAAATTCAGAAAAACGTTTTAAAAAACAATTACTTGCTAAATATTTTTCATAAATGGCTTTGCTTAAAATATCTTTGATTTTAATTATTGTTATTAGATCTGCGTTGATCATAGCTGTTAGAAAAGATTTTTTTAAAGCTTTTGGTAAATTTCATTATATATTTTAATTGTTTTGTTTTATGGGATAAAGAACAACAAAGACTATGTATTTAATTTTTTTTTATTTCAGAAAAAAGCAAAAATAGAGCATTCTATATCATTATCAACTACATCATTTCCTAGATTTCTGTATTCCGATACAACTAATGAATTATCAGCAGTTTGTGAAAATATTACTTTGGCTCAAAATGTAAGTAATATATAGTCATGTTTTTAGAAGATGTAACAATACTTGAGCATTGTAATGACCTAGGAAAATTAACTTTGATTGAAGCATTGATTGTCCTTGATCTGTTTATTTACTAAATATACAGTGAAGTGACTTTTCATTTTGTTGATTAGGTTGATTATAAAATTCAATTTAATATATAAATAATATTTTAGTGAAGTTCTTGGGGGGGGGGGAATTAATAATGCATAAAAACTAAAAGTTTTACTTTTAATTTATTCCCTTTAAAAAAGTTCCAATTGCAAAAATTATATTGTTAATAATATTAACCCTTTCGTGATAGGCATTCAATCATCAAACTGCTTTCGCCAGATGCTGTACTAATAAGATCCACTATCTTGTGTGGATGGGCTATTCATACCACTAAGCCTAATTTTGGAGAAAAAAATCATATAAATTAAGAAATTAATAAACAATAGTAATAAATAAAATTATTGATAAATGAATAATAATTCGAAAAAATTAATAACAAATTAAGTGATTAAATTATTAATAAAAATTCACTGAATTAATAATAAGTAAATAAATGAATAATAAATTGATTGAATACAAATTTAATTTGAATAAATTACTTTTATTTAAATAGTGTACTCTCTATTCAAAAGTCATGTAGGACACATGGCCACAGGGTAAATCCATATGATATACTTGGCTGTGAGATTATGTTTGCAGCTGATTCATACATGATCCACCCAATGTGAAAAGGTTGAAGATAATAAATTTTATGCATGTTAATATAGTGAATATAATAAAGAAAAATAAGAGCATATTTAAATTTAACTGTAAAAATTTATATTTTGTGTTAAATCAGTTTAATTTTTTTTTAAAAAAAGAATAAGTTACATTCCTTAAAATAAGAAAAATGAGGGAGGGGCTCTGAAAAGTGCATTGGAACACAATTATTGTAATCTATTGACCAATCAAAAAATTTAATAAAATGCTAAATAGTATACTTTTCCTACCAAATAATCATATTTTTTTAATCTTCTGTTGCAATACAGCTGCTCACAACAAATGTTTTCAAGCTTTCATTAAAGCTTGGAGTACCTATAAAATTGTTATTTACCTTTATCTAAAAGTAAAATTAAAGATAATAAACATAACGAATATGACCTTGAAAATGTGTCTTCACCTTCCAATTTTTTTTATAAATTTAAAAATAGGTAAAAAAAAAAAACATTAATTTTACAAACAAGCAAAGATTTAATCTTAATGAATAGTGGTTGTTTTTTATACCTCCACCTTAAGTGCATCTCATTTCTTTTTTATCATCATTGCTTATGGTAAATCTTAGAGGAAACTTTTAGGAAAAAAGATGATATTACTGTCTCTTGATAGGTCACTGCCACAAAGAAATGGCAAGTGTTATACATTTTTAAAGACAATTTTCATATTCAGCACAGTAGAATTAGTTAGAAACAGTCAAATGAGCTCTTGAATAAAATTTGTTGCCTAATGTTATTAAAGTACATGAATATTATATTGACAACTTAAAAAAATATTCCACCTTAAAAAACCTCAAAATAGGCTAGTTTTTAATGGTTCATGAAAAAGAATCTTGAAAATAAGTTGTCTAAAAAAGTTTAGGAAACTCTATTGCATAATTTTTCGCAAAAATGAATTGCTTTCCTGTATGATTTTATTTGAGCCTTATAGTGTATATTATGATATCAATAAAAGGTTCCTGGAATCTCTTTGTGACATAAAATATGTTAAATTATTTGAAATAGCCAATTTGTTATTCTATAAAAATCTATATACAGTCCTCAATTCTTTTTAAAAAGTCAATGTTTTTCAATTTTAGCAAATTCAAGCACAAGCAGAAACAATGCACCAAAAACAGAAGAAAATTAAAATTGCTCATAACATATTAAAGGAACAAAAATCTGATTTAGGACATCTATATGACACTGGATATACCAGTGAATGATGTAATGTTTTTTTCATTTGAATATATGTAAAGTTTTATGTGCCACGTTAAAAAGTATTTTCTTTAATCAGTTTTTTCAAATGGGACACAAGGGGGAAATAGTACATATTTTTATGACTTGTAACTTTGAATGGACAATACCATGTTTTGAATAATAGTGCATACTTTTTTTTATGGCAGTCTGTATTCCCTATAATATGATGGTTTGAAGAGAAAGGATATACGACAACTTATTTGTACTGTCAAAATTATTTTGTGCACAATTATTTACACTTTACAATTACTTAATTTATTATTTTTCCATTCGTAACTACTTCTGTAATGAATAAAAAAAAACTATTTTAGAATCATTTGTACATGGTATCATTTGTGTATGATCTTTTAAATACTGTACTGTAATTTTTATACATGTATTATCTGTACTTTTTCAAATAATATTTTTAAATACATTTATTTCAAGACTTCTAAATGATCGTGCATTTTAAGGCTTCTCATACACATTTATTTTTTCATCTTTCATGATAAGGACTACTTGATGTTTATCACATGCTTTGACAATACTGAAACTTATAATATTCATGACTTTTGTTGAATATATATGAAATATATTTTTTTCGGATATTTTATAATTGTTTTTTTTTTTTTTTTTGGTGTAACAGAAAATTATTGGTAAAATTTTTTGTATACTTTTCTTGTATATTATATGCATATATGTATTTGTAAAGCTTTAGAATAATTTTATTTTGTTGCAATTTAATTTTATTTCTCTTTTGTTTTTAATTAATTGCTTGATTAGAACAGTTAAGTTTTGTTATATAGAGACAAAAGGAGATTTAACTTGCAATGTTGTTTATAGCTTTGTTAAACTTAACTTATTAATTGTTGTTATAAAATAAAGACATTTTTCTCTGTTTTATTCATTTGTACATTATTGTAATTTAATTAATTTGTGCTGTAGAAGTTATGGAATTTTGCTCTAAGCATCAAATGTTAAAATTGTTTTTGAAAAATACAGTGTATATTATCTTATTTAAAAAGAATGTGTATTATTTATTTTAATGTATAGTTCAAAAAAGATTCAATATGCTTGTAACATTGCTTTAGTACAGGTTTTCCCAAATGATGGGTCATGACCTGGTCCTTGAAAAAAAATTGCCTGGCTGCCTTGCCTTCGCTTCACAATACCATAACTTACTTGTAAAGTAATGTGAAATATCTTTGTCATATTTTTGTATGTAAAAGAAAGATATCTGACCCTACAAAATAACTGTTTTTAAAATGAAGATAAGGTTGTAGCTACTCCAAAAAACTAAATACCTGGTCACGAATCTGTATCTTATTGACAGCACACCTATTAATTCGAAGAAAAAAAATGACACCATATTTTTTAATAAAAATAATGTAACCAATATGAATGTGGCCAATAGTCTCCCTTTAAATTTTAAAAGAAATTATTATTTTACTCATTTTTAGTGCATTATTATATTAATACTACTGAGAAGTTGAAAAGTGGTCTTTTAATTGAAATTTTAAGTAACGAAGTTAATGTTATGTTTTGCACTAATTCACCATTCTATAAATGATGTTCCTTTTAAAAATAACATTTTCTATTTGTAATAATATATTCTTTAATAAAATAAAAAAAAAATCAAAACCTTTCAGAAACTCAATTTAAGTGGGTTATATAAAAGATTTTAATCTTTTCTTTTTACTTCCATGATCAATTTATGCAGTTATTAAAAATGATCGTTTTATGTATGTATGAAAACAGAAGGAAAAAAAGCTATTTGAAGAGTGTACATGTGATTAAAGATGCTGACTTTTGTTAATAAACTTCCAGTAAATATTTGATTGCTTAAATTTTTTTTATTGGATTTAGGCTTTAAGGTGACTTTGGTAATGTTGTGATCAACAAAAAGAACTTCAGAGATACAGGTCACTATTTTCTTTTCATTTCTTTGCTAATAGGAAATAAATTATCAAACTAATACAGGTACAATAATACCTCAGAGTAAAATATCATCCTACTAGAATTCCTGAAAAAAAAAATCACATTTTTTGTTTCATCCTTCAAACCATTTTTAATTACACTTAGTAAATTTATGATAATATTATTTATTGTTTGACTTAGGTTCATTTCTTCATTTTCATTAGGCATTATTTGAGTTGTTGGATCAACAAATCAAAATCATTGCATCCTTAAAATATCAGTTTAATATAAGTATTGGATTATATGTTGTAATAAATTCATATTTAAAAATATAATTTATTAATTCAAATTTTTTATGATTGTAATTGTAGGGCTATTGCATTAGTGATTGACTACAAAAAATAAATAATCTAATAAATTAATACAAAAACGAATTGCAAATTATACAAACTGTGATAAAATAATTTTTTTAAACTTTTTAAAAATATACAATGCTTTTATAACATAAAATGCAAACCCAAACATGGAATGAAGTTAATAATTACGGCTGTAATCATTGAGTTGAACTACATTAACAAATAAAATTTAAGGAACAAGTTATATAATTATATACAGAATTGTCAAGTTTTAAATGATAACGATAATAATTGCATTGATAATAGCAGAACTCATGTGTAATGTTAATCAAACTAAGGAGTTACTATGTTTAACATCCAAGTAAAACTGAAATTAAGAGAAACCTGGGGGAGGGAAGAAATATATTTTTGAAATATGGCTCAGCAGAGTATTGCTGTGTGTTATCACAACCTTTTAATTCTTTATTTGTCACCACTTCAACTGTTAATTAAAACTGTTGACTTCAAAAACATTACTCATTTGCTTTAAGAAATTTGTGAACCACATTATACCAGAAAAATATTTGTTGGCTTACAGTTCCAGTTTTGCTAGTTATGAGTAAGTATCCACCTATTTGCTTGCATGAAAAACCCAAAAACATTCATTATAGTTCTATGTTTTGGTTTTCACAAGTCAGACCATTTGTGTGAATTAAAAAAATAAAGATTTATGACAGATTTTTTAAAATTACATAATGACATGACTTTTTGGTGCTTTTGAAAAGTTTCATATGGAACAGAAGAAACTATGAAATACATTTTTTTAAAAAAACTAAATAGACTATATTGCTATAATATAAATATACCACCACTTTACAGACAATTCCCTTACGTACAATAAACCTTTATTTACCTTTACATATGAGTAAACATTGAAACATACAAATAATGGAAAACACCGACTGAAAAAGAAATTTTTAAGCATCACTATTCAGTTGTCATCTTTACTTAAAGTGAAATTTATGCTTATAATGAAGTTAGTTTTATTATGTTTTGAAAAATTTGTATATTTTGATATTCATTTTATAAAGAGTGGCGAGAGAAGTCCTTGCATGCAAGGAGAGATTTTAGAGCCTTGAAATTGAATTAAAACGCAATTAATCTAAAATCGAAACTGAAAAAATTCAAAAACTAACTACTGAGTATAATAATGAAACTCAAAAAAACTTTAAAATTGTAAAAATGAAATATCTTTCAAGTATAACAATACTCTTTGCTATTCTCTTTATTTCTGAATTTAGATTTGAAATCTGAATATTAAAAAAATTACAACAGATGGTAGTGAGTGAGTGACTGTGAGGTTTTATGGCGCAAGAGCCAAGGTAGGCTATGCTGTGCCAACAGATGTTAGATAAAGTAATGGAAACACCTACTGAAGAATCTCTTGTACAAATATTTAGTGTATTGTAGGTGTCGATGTTTGTAACATATACAAATAGGGTAGAAAGTCCAAATACTATAGGTGATACAGTTGCAAATAGGATATCAGTTGAGTAATATTTTAAAATGTCAGATTTGGTCGATTTGCAAAAATATATGATTATTAGTGCTTGCTTAGTAAGGGTTAAATTATGGGTGTGTCAAGAGGTACTGTGTCTAAAATTTTGGCTTGATATGAAAAAGAACAATGTGTTACTTTTAAAACATAGAAAATAAGTTGTCAGACAGGAATGATCAGCAAGAAATGACAATTATTCACCAAAAATGTAAATCTACAACTGAGTAAATAACGAATTTTAAATACCGGTCAAGAAGATTCAATTTCAAGCAGAACAGTTCGTCGAGAGTTTCACATATTGTAAAGTGCAAATTCCTCATTACCAACATCAACCTCAAACAATACATGCAGGTAATATGAAAACAGGAACTTTCATGATTTTAAAGATATAATTAGCTGTGACAAATGTGGTCTTTCACTTTGTTCCTATCACAAGAAAAGTTTATGTTTCACAAAGTTACACAGAAATATTTTATTCTTAATCCTTGATTCCAATTGTAAAGCATTTAAATGGATCTTTGATCCTGTGGAGTACTATTTCTTGGCATTCTTTGGGATCAATAGTCATTCTAAATGATCACGTAACAGAAGAAACTTATTTGAACATACTCTTGTGATCACTTTCATTCAAGAGTGCAGATATCTTTCCTGGTGACTGTCCCTTGTATCAGACAGATAATGCTCCCATCCATGCAGGAAAAAATATCACAAATTGGTTTAATGAACACGAGGATGGGAGTGAAACAGTTGTCTTGGTATCCTCAGTGACCAGATCATACATTATTGAGCCTTTATGAGGATATCTTGTGCAGCAAGTAAAGGAAATAAATATTTTTCCTTCATCACTAGTAGAATTGGGAGGTAGTTTACTGACAGAAAATACTGTTACCTTATGTGAAAGATCTATATATTGTGTAGAAATGTTGTAGTCTGTAACGTTCTTGGTTAACTAACATTATGTTGAAAATAATTCAGATTCTAAGTGTTTCCATTATTTTGCCTACAGCTGAATGTACACATTACAAGAACAAAAAAAAATTATTGATGTAAGTTTCTGGAGAATACAATTGATTTAACTATCAAATGCTGAAACTTTTTTTCATGGGTTGTGTTTTCAAAATTTTTGGGGATAATATACATAAAACGAAAGTTGAATGTAGAATTCCTTTACAGTTGAATTTTCACAAAAAAAAAATCCAGATAAGGATTTTTTTTACAGGTGTGTAAAAAAATCGTTAAATGAAAGTGAAAGCTAATTTGTACAATAATGGAATGACCACTATCAGCTGAAAATATAAAAAAAAAAAAAAAAAAACTGCAGTTTTTTTTCCAAGATTTTTCTAAAATGAAATAAATTTTAAGGATGAAAATCCAAACTTCCTTAATAATCTTTATTCTACTTATTTCACATTGATACATTGTCACATTAATTTTAAATGCTACATAAACATATGCATTAGTCCCTTTCATGGATATATTTTTTCACAGTAAGCATCACTTAATATGATCACAGTTATTTTCAAATACTTAATACCATCAACATCTGACTTTGATTCTAAATCAGATGAGTGCTAACACATTCTTTTGTTTGCTCTCATTTTTAAATCAGTTCAATTTATTAGTTTTGGTAGTGTATGACTTTTGGACAGATGATAATCCCATAATAACATATCAAATGAAGAAAAAGTTTGTCATGTTAGTGTGAGTAAAAGCATACACATATTAATCAGAATATTAGCATTAAGAACATAAGATGTGTGTGTGTGTATCAGCAAATTAGTATCATTCCTCAATTCTAAAGACACTTTGAATATTACCTACGAATTTCTAAAAAAGTAATTTCTTTTAGAATTTTAAAAAGTAATTTCTCTTCTTACATATATTATAAGTAAACCTGTTAGAATTTACATATTTTTTTTAAAAAAAAAATTTAATAGATTTCCACTTATTAAATTTTGAAATCTAGTCCTGAATGGTAAAACAAATCGACATTTCAAAATCGATTTCTTTGATCAGAATTCTGACATGATATATATATATTCTTCCTTAATCAATTTCAGGGAAAACTAATGATATAAAGCTTACTGCAATCTGTTTTGACCTGGAGAAAGTTTTTTTTTCCTTCATCAAAAATTCCAATAGTTTTTGATCGGCGTTCTAAATAAACAAGTATTTCTTAATATTTCTATAGATAATTTTGCAAAATGAGTTTTGGTCTTGAATTTAATAACAGCTTATTATCATGAATGTAATGAATTATGTGTTTTCATTCATTTGGCTAATGCTATAAAATAATCCATATCTCATGGTGATCATATTAAATGGTTCCTACTGCATTTTACATCATGGTACATATGTATTGATATACACATATATTACACTTATTAAGATACATTCAAAAAAAAAATCCAATACATTACAAATAGAAATACTCAATAGCATATTTTATATTTTGCAAAACAAAACAAAACAAAAAAAATACTAAAACATTATATTTGGATAATTTCAAAGTAGTATTAGCAGTTGTACAATGTATAAGAGCAGGAAAGTGCACATACAATATCAATTCTTAACAGTTAAATTTAAAACAAATTTTATAACAAAAGAAATCTGCACACAAAAAAGATCGAAAATTGTAAATACAGTTTGGTCTTAAAATAATGATAATGATTTTTTAAATATATTATCATCAATACATAGAAATCCCTCAAATTACACAAATGCAACTATGTACCACAAAATCCTAGCATTATCCCTTTCTTCTGCTTAAGTTTCTGCCACCTAGAGCCCTTTTGTTTCTTCTAAGCATGGCATTAATAAACAATCAAATTCTAATTTAAGTTATTTAACTTTCACTTTGAAATATTGTCCTTTTTGTATACATCTGATTCTGTACTTTAACTATAACTACCATAGATTTATGCTCTTGCTCAACACACATAGTTTAAAGATTTATATTGATTACTCTTCACTTTGTATTAATCTTTTTCGGCACATCTTTGTAATAAAAGAAAATCATTTTCATTATTTTGAGGACAATCTAGGTGAATTTAACCCCTTCTTACCCATATATCTTAGGAAAATATATAAAAAATAGCATACTCAATTTGCCAAATTTAACTGTCTCAATATATTAACTGTGTATATAGCAGCATTGCAAGTACACATTATCAACTACTGAGAATATTGTGAAGTTTTAATACTACTTATGCAAACATATTAATATAACATTGATTTTAGTTTGCATGGGAGTCATATGTTAATATGCGATATCCTATTGTTTTCGATAAGATTGAATTTTTATAAAATAAATTTCAAATGTAATGAAGGAATACATAAAATATTAATGATTCAAATTTTTCTATATAAATAAATTTAATTATTACAATACTTGCATATTTTTATTTTATTTACACTTTATATTAATATTTTTTTCATAAAATGTTTTAAAATAGCCTGAATTAAATTGTTTTTACTTTATACATTTTTTTCCAAATAGTATCAATTTTCTATTGATCATTCAACAAATTTTATATTTCAATAAAAATTTAGATTGAAGTCCATATATTTTAATATGGTGGTTCTCAATACATTTTTACACTCGTTTTTGATTGCCATAACAGACAGTTTCTTATTTTTTCATGATGACAGTTGAACAATCTATCCTCATAATATAAATTTAATTAATTAGTTGATGTAACTTGGGTTATGTAATGTAAAATTCTCATCAAACGAAGGAGAAAAAATACATTATAAATTTTTAACACCAAAATCAGTAAAAATGCTAAATAAATTAAGCATAACATATCACATACAACATTTGTTATGCATGAATACACAATATTTATGTACCATGGTTTATATGCATATATAATACCCTTATTTTAGCTGAATATATAAGGAATAATTTCAATTTTTATTACCTAAACATTTCATCACCATAACAGGTCAATTTTTCTTTTCAAAACAGCAATTTTTTTTTTTAAAAAAATGATATGATGAAATGCTTATAAATATGATAATTTTTCATTAAAATCCTATCACTTAGTGCTAGTTTTCTTCAGCTTCACTCTCTATGAACGCATTGGTAAATAAAGAAGGGAAAAAGTTTCTTGAAGGACTGTGAGATTAGAAAGAATATTTCCTTCTTGCCATTCAATATTCTTACAAACATACTTTTATGGTGACAATAGAAAATAATGTTATGGGTGAAATTATTACATTTTCTGACTTAAAAGAGTATATATAAATCTTATGATTTGCAAACTACCAGATATGATAATTTCTCAACAAATGATTCTAATAAGTTCATTGAATATCATGTGAATACGTTGATCACAAGTAGAGTTATGCAAAATATTGCAATAAATGACAAATAATCACTGCCAGACAAAATATATGGACTTATTATATTGAATTAATGAAGTGTAATGCATTTCAAAAAGAAAACTCTTTTCTGCCATACAAATTGACATTTTTAATTTTATGTTTGATCTTTAATTTTGTGTGATTTTTTAATGCAATTTTTATTAACAACTAATTGATTGATCTTTTATTTTGCATGTATTCATTCTTTTTTTAGGGTTCACCAAATATAAATACCTATTTCTGAATTTTCTTTTATTTATTTTTGAACATTAGGAATTATTTTAATAAAAAGAGGATCAAGTTTGAAACAAAATTACATGATTGAACCAAAGTCATCAGGAAGGAGATAAGCTACTTTGGCAAAGAAAATACATAATATGGTTTTAACAGAAAAGTACTAATACAACATGCATTATACACATTTACTATGTACAACATATTATTTAAGCAATGAGTAAAAATTATATAAATATCTATAATAAAATATATAAATCCACACACATTTCATTAGTAGTCATTCAAAATTAAACATAGTTTTTAAATTTACAAGACACTACAACATCATGAATCAAAAAACAAAAAATTTAAAAGTCTACAAAAATTATAACAAATGATGAACATAAACAAGGTTCAAATCACAAGCTCATAAATAACATAAAAGGAGGTGGGTAAAGGAAGGAATATTGCAAAAAATTCTAATCTTGGGAGATATGTAAAATTTCACAAGCAAATCATCGTTAAAATAAAGATCTTTAAAAAAAATTTAATATTAAGTATTAATGTAAATCTAGTTTTTAATAGTTTTCCAAGATTTCCATTTGTAAAACTATATGAGTACTAAATAATATTCCCCCAAAAATCTAACCTGTGATGTTTTAAAAAAATAGCCATATTTCAAACGAGGAATAATATACAATCATTTTCTTGCCAGATTTGGTGACCTGTTTAGTAGCCAAATCAATCAAAAGAGAAATTTATATAAAAGATATTTATAAACAGTAAAAACGATTACCAGTCATTAATTTTTTATTGATTTTTCTTTAATTAAAAATTATATCAAATATATTACTTTTATCTTAAGAAAACCATCTATCTATAAATTAAAATTGCATCTCTGGCAATTTCAACTTTTTATTTAATATTCCTTGATATTTAGCAATTATGATCAGATCCTCCATGTCAAGGTAAATTTTAAAAAATACACTTGTAACACAAGAACGGATATACTAATAAAATGAGCTAAGGAATTGCAAAATATGACAAATAATAAACAGTCATTTCATGATATTTATAGCCTTGTTGTTCACTATTCTATGCAATTTTTCAAAATAAATTTTTAAAAATATGATCATTAAAATTAATGGTACAAATTTAGTGAAAGATTAAAAGTTACACTTATTATAGTTAATAAAGACTATAAAAAAGTCATCAGATCTTAGTGAGAAAATCGCAGAACATCAAAGCTTCGTCTATTCAGAAAATGAAAATTTTCAATAACATATCCCACTAAAAAAGATATAGACTAGAAGTCTCCTTTTAAAAAAAAGTACAGCTTTTTACATATACCTGACATTCAATATCAAAATTATATGATTTAAAACACTTAGATAACAAATATATTGCACTTAGATAACAAAAAATTTTGCAAACAATAAAAAAAAATGACATTTACATAATGAATGTCATTTGGAAGTAAAATTACATACTCAACATCTTATCAACATATCAAAGGTTACCATCAAGAAAATGCAAAGAAAAATATGAAATAAGTCTATAGGTACATATCAATACATAAAAATTCATTAAAAAGTGTAGATATAAAAAGATATTTAAGTTCTAATTGGTACCTTAGGCAAATATAAGATATATTAGCGTACATTAATATGTATTATTTTACAACATAAACCAGTATTTTTTATCATAATCAATCTAGATCAAGCACTTTAAATTTAATTATACATTTTCCTTTATGCAGATAATACCTAGAGTTAGCACGTTTTTTTTTTTTTTTTTTTTTTTAAGTACAGAACATATGTTTGAATAATAACTGTAATATTCCTATTAAAACTGCAAAAGATAGGTTTTCAAAAAAAGTTACATGGAGTTATTAACCAGAAAAAACCAAAATGATATAAATAAATATATATTAAACATGTTCTAAGCTTCATTTAAAGAAAGAACTTTATTTTTATAACACAAATCTAATCTCTAGTTACATCATATTTCATATTACAAATAAATAAAATTGCACAAAAATATGAAAATGATATATTTTCAGTAATTTTGACATTACTGTTTTTATCAGCATTTAGATTCTTAGCAATAGTTTATGATATTTGGATATCATTTACAAAAAAATGCCATATTTTCATTTATATTAAACATTTTATAATAATAAAATAAAAATAATATAAATACAATATAAACCACAATAAACATAAAACACACTCTGTAAAAATAGTTAACTGTAGAATGGAACATTACATTTAAATATATATTTTATCCCACAATAAAATATGTTTCTGATAATTATATAATACATAAATATTAAGATTCTTTTGAGATACTTTTTAAAATATGTCAATACTTTTAATAAGAGAATTCAGAAATAACACAATCATTTTCTTTAAACTAATTTTTTCTTCTCTATATATATTTAATATCATTTGAATGATTACTACACTCTATAAAATTTAAAAATCAACCTAGTTTCATATTTAATGTTTTCATTATAAAACATGATGTCACACATAATAATAAATATACTCACAACTGTCTTCAAAAACGATTTAAATATTAATTGGATATATTTGTAAAAATAAAATTTAAAATATTCATTATCAAATTCTAATACAAGGACTTATTTCCCTTCTAAAGAATAATTATTTGAAAAATATAACAAAACAATAAAATAAAAAAAAATTACAAAATAACAATAAAGAACATACCCAATTTCAAAAATTGCACAAGAAGCATAGGAAAAATTATGCACACATAAATGTATATTCATAATATTTACTACCATACTCTTTATAACAGATTCATCCTTTTTAAATAAACAATAAAATATAAATAATTTTTTTTTACAAAATATCAACATTTCACTAGACTTTAACAAAGTTGAATGGAAATAGATGATAGTAAAATCATCTTAAAAAAAAAGCTTTGAAGTAGAGTTACCACCTGTCCCAAAATAGGTAGAGTATCTTGAATTTGAACAGAAGTTTTCACATAATTTTTAATATTCCAAACTACATCTAAATAAAATGCTAGATTACATCAAAAACTTACAAAGCTTGAGAAACACTTTTTGTAAATATTACTGACTTTTTATAAATATGCATCTAGAATGCTTATCACTTAGATTATTGAAGGTTTTAAGTCTGGTCACAACATAAATATCTGTAGATATAACTTTAATAGCATTAATTTTTAATGAAAAATCACAAGCGTTCAAATGCAACAACATAATTGTAAAAAGGTGAAGGATGTCATTTCCATAGTTTCACAAGAGGTATTGACTAACCAAATAGCTTCATTCATACATCTTTTTATAATATAAGAATAGTTAAGAAGTTGTAAAGATATATTGAAAACAGTACATAAATAATATAATGAAAAGCACATAGTAATTTTAACATAAAAATTGAAGAAAAAAGTGGTGATAATGTCCTTTGGGATACAGATATATAATTTACTAGAGAACCTGGGATAAAAATCCTTATTGTTTATTTGTAATTTTTCATAAATTAAAATTACATACTCAGTTTTGCAATTTTTTAAAAATATGTATAGAGAAGGGAAATTCTTTCATGATGAGTTTCTCTAAATCAAAAAAAAAAAAAAAAAAAAATGCTCTTGTCAGTGTTTATATCTTTTCCAGAATAAATAGTTAGAACTGTTTACTCCAACAGAAACATGAGGAAAAGTGACAACCCTCCATTGATGATTTGGCTTCCCTCCTCATCAATATCACTATATGTATAAAATGAACATTATAAAATGATGAAGTTAATGTGAAAGACACTATAATGAAGAGCTAGTTAGCTAATATTCTTCAGTTTGAAAATTAAACTTCTAATCATTCAAAATACAAAAAATAAAGAAAGAAAAAGATATGTACTAGAAAGCAAATGTAGGTACAGATATTCATTCAAACATTTATAGAAAAGCCATGAGTTCATATGTAAGTCAGCAAATTCTCATCAGAAATAAATATCATTTGAGAAATATACAGACAAGTTCTCAAAATCCTTTGTCAGTCTTTTACACTGCATATATATTCATATTTAGGACAAAAAAAATTTAACAGATATTCCACAATATAGTTATAAGATGCCTTGAAAATTCAATAGTTGTGTGATACTGTCTTGCTTTCTTTCCCTTTAAAGACTTTAGTCCATTGCAATAGTTTCAAGTTTTTTAACACTCAGCAATTTTTAATTCACTCAAGAAGAACTAAAAAAAACTATTACTTCTTCGACTAATCTTTATACTGAAAGAATTATCACAAATTCAAGGCAGTGTTCCTCTTTCAATTAGATCCATTTTTATTTGAATTATCTTTTAAAGAATGTGTATTAAGAAATATGATTTTTTTTTCATAACTGTTTTACCTTTTTCCACATCATCTCAATTTTTAAAATTATAATATACAAAATAATTTCTTAGCATCTCAGTGCAGATTATGAATCATAAGCATTTAAATGTAGCTAATAATTTTGGAAAAGAACCAATTTATAAAAGCAATTTTTAGTCCAAGTCCTCACATCTTCTACAGCTAACATTTTTGTTTTTGAGAACCATCTAAAAGAAGGTGGTATTTAAACAATATTGATAATACAAACAAGATTGGTGGACTAAAAGAAAATGATAGTACCATTATGAAAATGGACAGCTCTAAGTAATTTGTATATTACAATTCAAGTGAAAATATAAAATATTTTGAAGCAATTCTGTCACTGTAGAATTCATATAGTGCATTACACAGGAAAAAAAAATATTCAGTCATTCTCCTTATTTGACAGTCTATTAAGCTTTGACAAGATGTTCATATCATAGTTCCAGTAAAACACATTTTGAGTTAACTAACAGTAGAACTTTTGACAGGCAGTTATATCCAATATATATTTTAATTTTAATGTTAGGCATTTATTTTCTATATTAAATAAATATTTACTTTATAATAACTAAGATGATAAATAATTATGTTAAACTTGACACACAAGTTTTTAAGAAAATTTTTACAATGACGCATAGCTACTTTGACATTTTAGTAATAAAAAATCATTGAATAATCATGTTTTTTGCATTTTAATAATTTTGGTTTATGCAGCCTTTTTTATAAGTATTAAACTGATTTCTTTAGTTATTGAAAAGCAATAGCATATGAACTTAATTAACTTATACATTTTTTTTTGTTACAATATTGAATTCACAAAATAAGAATATTTCTTCAGACTGAAATCTTAATTTTCCCTTTCTTAACAAGTGAATATCTGTAAATGTACAACACCTTGAAGAGTTTAGGTGATAACCATTAACAAAACTTCACAATAAAAGTAATATGTTGAACAGCTATTAAAACTAAAAATGTCACTTACAATGGAAACTAAATTTTAATGTTTAATATACAAGCATTAAATTACGATGTCTTATCTGAGGATAGTTGCATAGCATACTTATACATCATTAAGTGGAATGCTCCTAATTATTAGGTCTATGTTTGATCTTCTGATTGGTTTGGAAAATTTTTTCCTTTTAAAAGGTTGAGGTTTTGTAATTACATCAAATATCTCCTCTGCTGGTCTTTTTAACTGTCTTGAAGAAGAAGGTCCATTAATTTCCTTAAAATCCCAACCATATGCATCAACTAAATTTTCTAATTCATAGATTTTCAAGTGCATCCCAATATTGAGGACAGAATCACCATCCAATGTGATCTTTTGTGTTGTGTTGCCCCGAGATGCATGAGTATAAATTCGGTTTTCACACAGTAAGTTTAAGAGAGCTGCCCTTTTGGCCTTTCTTAAAATAAGATCATTATACACTCGATATGTTCCATTTTCTAATGTTTCAAGTAATTTGTCCCCTAAAGTTGTTCTGACAGTTTTTGACATAACATAATCATACATGGAAATTCCATCATCAATTATGTGTTTTTTCATAAAATTAACCTCTTTTTGGCTAGCAGAGATGTAATTATGAATTCTATCATGGACAACAGTACGATGAGTATCAGACATTTCTGAATATTTAGCATTGTTTTTAAGGACTGTATATCTTATTAAGCATTTACAAAAAGCTAAGGTTCTTCTGTTTCTAGTGTGATGGATGGCACATATTAATGGTGTTATTCCATTAACATCTCTTGCATTAATATCGCAACCCCGTTTCATTAGCTCTTTCACAATTTTAAATTTATTGTTTTTAAGACATTGTATGGCATAGTGCAAAGGAGTGCTACCTGTTTTATCTTTAGAGTTTGCATCTGCTTTATACTTTAACAGTTCTCTAAATAATTCCACAGTGCACCTAGAGTTCTTCATAGCAGTTATTAATGGAGTTTCACCTTTTAAATTTTCCAAATTAATAGATGCACCGGCTTGAAGAAATGTCTTAATAAGATCCATATTTTTGGAAAAATTCCGTATGGCATGGATGAGGGGAGTGTCATGAAATTTATTCAGTGTATCAACATCAGCACCATGTTCCAACAGCAGTTTCACAATCTCAATATTGCAGTTAGGAACATTAGCTGCTAAGTTTAAAGGAGTGCTTTTTATATGTTTACTTCTCATATCTGTCTTAGCACCATGAATTAAAAGTTCTCTAATCACTTCAGGTGGTCTTTGGAGTTTAATAGCAGTCATAAGGGGGGTTTCATCCAAGAATCTGGTTCTAGCATTGGGATCTGCACCATTACGTAAAATAATATGTTTAACCATTGCAGCATCAGTTGCGTAATGCAATATGCTACTCTGAGCACTCGTGTCGTTCCGATATGCGATAGCATCAGGAATGCAAGGCAAAATACGTTTTATTCTTTCATTAATTTCTGCTTCTGTAGATAAAGCCATTATCACTCTCCTGATTTTTACTCTCTCGAAAAAGAAATCTGCAAAAAAAAAAAAAAAAAAAATTACATATATATATCCTGGAAAGTTTAATGTTCTCTGTCTAATATATTTCCAATAAACCCTACCTAAATACTACTTTTCTACCAGATGTTACATTTTTGATTCATTAATGCATGTTCTAAAAACGCTAGGTTACGAAAATAACTGGTAAATGAAACTTATTTTCTTAAGTCATAATGAATTTTTCACAAATTTCTATAATACACTAAAGACGCTCTTTTGTTTACCAACACAATATTATTCAGTTCCAGAACTCGTTAAAGAGAGAACCATTGCTCGTAAGGAGGAGAGGGAAATGAAGCGAGGAGATGCACTTTGCAAAGGGTTACCGAATCAAACAGTTATCTCGCCAATATTAGAAGTTCCATTAAATACGATGCCAAATGATTCATTTCTTTCAATGTGAACACTGTAGCCCATCATGATTTTAAATACATGTTGCAATTGTATTTCAAATAAATAAACAGATTCAATCATTTTTTTAAAAAGAGGCAACAGTAAGTAATACGATTTAGAATCAAAAAGTTAAAAAGTGATAATCTCAAATACTTATTTACGAGTTAGTAAATTTGTGTTCCCAACAAAACACGCTCAATCATTTAATTTTTAAAATTTATTGCTAACAAATATTTATGGATAATTTTTTATTTTTTTCATTTTAATCCATAACATGTTTTGATTAGTACCATATTGGACATCATTTAAAAAATTAATCGTTACGTTATCTAACAAAAGTTCTCTTTTATTAAGTTATAATTAAAGTCTTAAGGACACCTATCAAACTAATAATTTTCCTTTCTTAAGGAATAAGTAAAGTATTGCACTTGAGAAATATTAACCATTATTATCCCTTCAAAAATAAGTTTTTAGTTATTTTAATCCATTGCATTAAAACTTTTTTAAAAAAAACATTATTTGTATTTCACGGCCAAACATAAATATTTCCGATAGTAAAAATCAGGCTCCAAAAATAATTTGGAAGTATGAATTATAAAAAGTAGCATAAGATATTTTATTGTATTAAATTTCCAAATGTTTGTGTAGTTATTAAAAACATCTAGTACTCGAAAGCTGGGTCAGATAATGAAATCAATATCCTCTTTCCAGTTATATATACAATAATGTTATATGTCTTTCCAACACTCCATCTATTAACATTATGCTAAATCATATAATGATCAAAAAGAGACTTTCAAATGTGTATCAAATGTACTTATTACTCATGTTTACACATTTACATTCTTACTTTTTTGGTAGTGATTCAAATTTGTTTTCTGTAAAGCAAATCAGTTACATTTTATCTGTTTGTACTCTTAAATAACAAGACAAAAATTTTATAAATGGATTTAATTGCAAGTCATGTGCCTTACCAAAAATCACCATTTTCGTGAAAATTTTCGAAAGTTTCTTTACTACTTTTTATTAAAGTCCACTTATTTAGGCTTTCAAAAATGGGTTGCATTTCTTTCATGGATAGTTAATTAATGCATTAATGTAAGTACATAATTTTCTTAAGAAGCATTAAAATCTTTATTTGCATTTTCTGGAAAACTGAGATTTTAACTTCTTCTTCTTTTTTTTTTTTTTTTTT
>BMAW01056318.1:261242-297635 GCA_019974015.1 Nephila pilipes
GATTATGAAAAATCTATTTCTTAAAGTCTTTCTTATATTCGATGAAATCTACCATAATGTTCTATCATCTCTGGTATTTATGAACCTCAATCATAGCTTTAAGAATATAGCTATTTATTCTGAAGCTATTTTTATTTTAAAAGTTATATATATATATATGTATATATATATATATATCACTATATATTTGTAAAAGCATGTTTATAGTTTGATATAACTCAGTAGGTTAAGAATACTTCATATTTTTTCTGCTTTTACAACACAGATATGTACATATAAAATTTATTGTTGGAATAAAAAAAAAAGTGAAATGTAATGAAAATTTGTTATAATGAACTTTATCGTAAATGTCCAGATTTTCAATTTTAAACCAAGTATAGCCCAAAATTTGAAAAAAAGTTCATTAAATGGCTTTAGATTGCAATTTTATACCCATTGTAACGAAACAACCACAAAATTTCTTTCTTTCTTTCTTTTTTTAAAAAAAAAAGTGATCTAAGTTAAAGACGTACCTTAATGCAATGATTACGAGTTTAATTAAACTGGAATAAAAATCAAGAAAAGCTGTCAATTATATACCTAATATTTATATAGCAGAGTCTTTTTTTTTTTTTTTTTAAAAATTTCAAGAAAAATTTATAGTACCAACATTTTATTGAGTATTAAAACGTTTTCTGAATTTCACTTGTAGATGTGTGGCAATATAAAATTTTCGATCGTTAAATTAACCAGCTTCCCATTAAAGCTGAGCTTTTGGTTTTAAGAATCGATTCTTCTTGCCTAACAATGCAAATATTTAGACATTTCAACAAGTTTTAACTATCTTCAATAATTTTTTCAGTAACGTAATTTGACAATGATAACCGGGCATATGCATCTATGGAAATATAATTGATTTCTCAGAGAAGAGGTGATCTTAAAGAGAGAGAGGAATATAGGGTTTTACAAAGTTTCGCTAAATATTTAAATAATTTTTTTAATAAACTTTGCCACTATATAAAAACTTGTTGGTTTTATCTTGAATTATTCTATCTATACCTTAAAATATATACCCAGACATATTTTTAACGAAAGAATAATAAACAAATTCCTTTAGACAACGAATTATATGAAAAGCGGATGATGAAATGTTTACTCTGATCTTGAGTTACACGACTCGATTTTCTTAAAAGCTAATTCTATTTATCATCTGTGTGTAGTATCAGAAATTATTTCCGTGTTGTTTTTACTCTTAATTTCAACTATTGAAATAGGCTGAAAATTATTTGAAATAGTTTTTCTTTTTCAAAGGTATTTCCGACAACTTACAAAAATAAAACTGTTAAATTATTTCTTTTATGATATTCTGATGACATTTAACATAAATTATACTAATATAAATTCTTAATATTGATGTATGGCATTTAATTTTATCTGCATCTGGCAGGTAGATTGTGTAATGTAGTCTTCACTATAAACTCAATTTCAATTTCCACCAGTGATACTTACTGGGTTTCTTTCCGGGTTCCAGGGAAATCATAAGAATTCTTTTATTCACACAGGAATTATACTTCCAGTTTCCTAAATCCGGGAACAAAGTAAAAGATGATGAAAGAGAGATGTTAAAGTAAATTTAGCTGAAAAGATGGTTTGTTTGGATACCACGCTGAATAATTTGTTTGTAATGCTAGAAAAGATTCTTAGAAATAAGTCAGCAATTTAAAAGCATTAATTGACATTAAAGAACAAATGATGGCCAACGTAAGGTTTTGAAACTGCTTATTTCTAATTTGACTTAAAGCCAGTAAAAATTGGCTTAAAAATTATGCAGTCGAAATGCAACTTTGCTAACTTGCAGAAGGTGTGTTATTTCATTATTGGAGAATTGAACGAACAAGGCCGTCTTCTCTAATCCAAAAGAATTAATGAGAAACGGCAACGTTGAATTTAATAGGAAATGTATTATCGAATTTTAGGGAGGAAATACAGAAGGCAGATCAGCTACCCCTCGATCGATATTTCTGCCTGGTAGAAATTGTTTGGTTAAAACCGTTGATAGGACAACGCTTTTCCGCGAAGAAGAGGACTCAATATCTAACTCTTCTCATTCAGAAGAAGAGAGCATGGATGTTGAAAGAAAACCTATGGCGTTGGATCGAAAAATTAGAGAAAAGCAATTTCTCTAAACAAAACTTTTAATTTGTTCAAACCCCCCCCCAAAAAAAAAAAAAAAAAAAAAAGAACTAGTTTGAAAATCAACGAAACTAAAGGTATGTAGTAGTTCCCTCGACTGAAAAATCCATCACCAAACATTATAAAACTATGTGAGGCTTCTAAAAAAAACAATGCCTCCAACGTCAGGTTGAAGCCGAGAGAGCATTCCTGCTGCCGGATTATCGTCACAAAGCTTAAACAAGGCTGGGTGATAAAATCTTTCTGAAATCCTATTTTAAAATAAAATAATCAATTTACTACATATTTTGCATTTTTAGCTCATTATATATCGATAACGTAATTTTGGATTTATATATGTATTTTATTTTATATAATGTATTATTGTTTTATTTAAAAATAACTTATTTTTTAAATTTTTAAGTGATGTATTCCGGGAATCCCGGGAACGACAATTCATTCAGATTTCTCAGACATTCCAGGGAATGGAAAAACAGGAAATCAGAAACCTAATTACAGTACCCAAAGGATCTCACATTTTTTTTTTTTTAATTGATTTGATAACCCTTATCGTACTAAAGGCAACATCCTAGACAAAGCAATTATTTTTCCAAGTTCTAAAAACTCCAACATAGGTTTTTGAATAAAAGAAGAGGCCGAAATTTCCTTTCCTTACCAAAAATAGTATTCAGGTTTTATCAGTTTTGTAATTAAATGTTACAGTGGAACGCTTGCAGGGTGTACTTTTGCTAATTTAATACCAAGGATTATTATTTGTAACTGCAGAACAAATTAATTTCGTACCAATATATTGACTAGGTAAAAATTACATTAACCATTAGATTTATTGTGAATGTTTTTTGATTTAATAGGCGCTCAATGTACTCACTTCTCTATCTAGCAGAAATTGAGAAAGTAGTTTTTAACGTAGAGATTTGAAGCTTTGTATATATATATATATATATATATATATATATATATATATATATATAATTATTTCTATATTATATATAGATTTCTAGATTTGAATCACGGTTCTACCAATATACAGTTTTTTAACAGCATAATTTTTGTTCTATTACACGAATCCCTTCCCCCCCAATTTTTAATAGTCTTATTTTGAGCAGTGTAACGTGACGTCAGCTTATGTCCCACATGTAACAGTAACATTTTTCATCTTTTTATTTCATGGCTTGTTTACTTTGTATTCTGGGTAACTTAGCCCGATTTATAATCTATTTTCTTTATTTCGGTGTACTTGAACATACAGCATTTCTGGTTTCCAGCAAACTGAATCCATCACATCACTGTTTTGACTATATTCAGTTCCTATAACCAATAATTGTTTTAACATGACTGTACAGCTGAAATATATCCTTGAAATCACAATTTCTGTCATTCCGCATATATTTTTTTTTTATGATTTCTTAGCATTTTTTTTTTTTTTTCATTTTGATAATTCAAATCAATATTGATGAAATCGAAAGAATTCAAACTAATAACAGCTGATTGATTTGCGGGCTTGAAATTTATTTCTATATATTTTTTTTAAAGTTTTGGAACATATCCCCAAATTTACCATATGTCGCATGTATTCTTTTGCGCGATTTTTTTTTGGTCCGGTTTTCTAAGGAACGTATCTACCGTGTAAAAAAAAAGAGTTGGGTGTGTACACGCACACGCACGCACACACACACATATATACATATATAAGTCTTTTGGATAAGCCCCGCAAAGTCTTTTGGATTGGACAGGCCTGATTTAGACTATTAAAACTTTGCATGCATAATAAGGGTCTGAATACGTTCTCAAATGAACAAAAATCAGATGATTCCCGAGTACCAGTCCTTAGGATAATTTAAACTGTGTGATTTTAATTTCATGAATTTAGAAAGGAAAATTACGTGTTAAATACGTGCTGAAGCACATTTGATTTGCCATGAATAGTGTTTACAAGATGACATGAAATTTTTATTTTATTTTATTTTCTACCTTGTTGTAACCTAGGTATCCGAACCCGCCATAGGTATCCGGCTGGTATTGAAAACTAGGGGTTGACAAGTATAATTTTTTTTAGTAATCGTAAATAATTACAGTTATATATATCAATTGTTAGTGTATTTCTTTAATGTGAAAGAAAAGAGGGAAGAGATAATGAGATGAAAGCAGAATAATTCGATATAAAAACCAACGTTTTTAAAAACAACGTTTTTATATGGTGGCAAAGTTTATTACAGAAAATTATTGAAATATTAGTTAAAACTGTTAGTTATTTTTAACTTTAAAATTTACTTAAAAAGAGACATTTGTGAGAGTTTTAAAAAATTCATAATACTCATAAAATCAAAACATGCATTTGAAAGTTTGTAAGTCATTCTATTAAAAAAAGAATGGGAACCAGAATTCAGAAAAAATTATTGTGATAAGACACGGTGCCAAATATTGGAAACTTTCTTTCTTGCGAATGATTACTGACTAAAAGTCAGCAACCCTTACTATCTCGGAGATAGTATCTCCCCTTTGTGAGTACAAAAGGTTTACGATACCGCATGCTGCGTGGGGAGTGCCCGGTGCTCCCAGAGGGGGAAAGAAATTTTTTCCTCAATCCTAAAAGCACCGAGAGGAAAGAATATTTTGACTTATTAAAATTATTGAAATATTAGTTAAAACTTGTCGCAAACGTCTATATATTGCATTGTTAGGCCAGTACGAACGATTCCCAAAATTTTAAAGCTCTAGCTTGATGGGAAGTTGGTTAAATTAACGATCGAAAATTTGATGAAACACACACTCTCTCTCACACACACACCAAGTGAAATTCAGAAAAACGTTGTAAAAAGAAAACTGAAAAATTGGGCGCGGAAAAATTGTGAAACACGAAAGAGAAATTCGAAAACATGCGACCGCGAAAAGCAACCGTGTTATATCGAATCAGAGTTAATAGAGAAGCTCTAAATGCGATTTGTTTGTGCTTCTGTAATTAGATTAGAGCATGAGAATGTGTTCTGAAATTTTATTTAAATTCTTAAGACACAAGAAGATATTTTAAAGCTGCTTGTCATCTATCGTTAATTTAAATATATCTTAACTCAAGCAACAAAATATGAACAATATTTTGGATTTTGATTTTTTTACGCAGAATTCATTACAGAAAGCCTTTAATATCGTAAATTTACATATAGAAAAAAGTAATGCAGAATTTATGTTTATTTTTATTAGATTATTTTTAATTTACTTCACAATGATTTTATTAGATGTTAAAAGTTATTTTAATAATTGTTTTTATCTTATCAGATTTTGTGGAGGCATAATTTATGTGTCTCTATCTAATCTTAAAATAAATTTACAGGTATTAGAATGAAATGCATGTCAAGGAGTGGCAAATTCGATCAGGGCTTTTTTTTTTTTTTGTAAAAAGTGTAAACCATACATTTTTCTTACTTTTATGCGATTTATTTTTTCTACGAAAACTGCAAAAACGAAGAAATTTTTCGTTGTAAACAGTTTATTCTTTTTCCTATTTTATCTAAATTTCTTGAGTAAATAGTAATTATGTAATCCAACAGAGAGAGAGAGAGAGAGAGAGATTCAAAGTCCTGAAAATTCAAATGAAACTGAAGTAAGTAAAAGTATACCTGTAACAGGTTTCGTTCCAAAAATATTATATACAAGAGTTTCAATTTCAAATAATTTTTTTACTAATTCTATTGAAACTTCCTTGTTTATCATGCAAAAATATGAATTTTTTAGTATTACAATTAGAGATTAGCTATACATTTCATAAATAATAATAAAGAAAGAGATGCAAAAGTTCTATGCAAAGAACAGATTTAGCCACACAAGATGCGCTTTTTTTTTTTTTTTTTTTAATAATTATTATTAAATTACTCAATTAAACTTTAACAATAGTAAATA
Organism: Nephila pilipes; assembly: GCA_019974015.1. Classification (NCBI taxonomy): domain Eukaryota; kingdom Metazoa; phylum Arthropoda; class Arachnida; order Araneae; family Nephilidae; genus Nephila; species Nephila pilipes. Next base: position 267,309 of record BMAW01056318.1, read on the forward strand.
GTAAACTTTTCCGATGTTAAAATCAAAGGAAACGATAAATTATTAAATTGAATATATTAAAGCTAAATGTAATTAAAACTGATGAAAGGAATAAAAAAATTGAAAAGTGATCTGGTACGCCAGTACACTTCACCTAAAACAATAGCCATTTAGGTGGCTAAAAATAATTTAATGCAGCTTTTAAAATGGGGAAGATAAAGTTTTCCACCTAACGATGTTTGATGAGCGACTGAAAATAGTCACTGGAATAAGTTCAGGTATTGTTTTCATCTCTTGACCTTAGTTCAGAATCACGCCAAAAAGTCCGTTCTGTGATATTGATACAAACATATTACATAACCTATATTTGAATGTATCATATATTTTCTAATATATCATGTATTAAATAGAAAAAAAATACTATAATTGGGCCACTAATTTTAAAACCTTTATCTGAAAGTAATATTCTTAAATACCTCATATATTTTATCTACATATTAATTCAAAAGTAAAGAAATCACCGTTTAATAATAGACATATTTTATAATTTTATCTCAATAAGGTATTTTGTACACACTATGTGAAGCTCAAACAGCGTTTTAATTGAATCAAGTTCTTCTTGTCAAACCTGGAAAAATTGTTGCTAAGTGAAATATAAGAATATTTTATCAGACATTTTTACTAATGTAATCTGAATTGTAGATGAAATTTTCTTCAAAAAATTCATCCATTATTGGGGTGAATAAAGATGAAGAATTTGAATAAAAAATTTAAAAGGTTAACTGAATTTCTTCATAACAAAAGAATGTTAAATACTCTCGACTAATATTAGACTAAAACTATTCAATTTAAGAAAAAGATGTAACATCTACAATATTGCCTTTATCCTTAATTATGAGAAGAGAATAACGTTTTAGAAATAAAAATAACACATATTTTTTTTCCTCTCAAAATTTGTTACAATCACCATTTTCACTCAATGAAGACATCGGCTGAGTAGGCAAAGATTTCTCCGGTCGTAGTTTGATCAGCAATTCGGTAATTTAATTGCATAACCAACTGGTGCTTTTAAATAATATTCATCGAATGCGGATGTCCATTTCAAAGAAGAAAAAAAATTGATGAATTTTCTTAAAAGTTTCGGAAATATGATTGGTGGTTGAAAGTATGGCAAGTCTGATGACTTAAATATTAAAAATTAGAAAAGAAAATGTCTTCTGTCTTTTTAATTTGATTTTTTTCCAAAGTTATTAAGGTGGCATTTTTATTTGGAGAATGAATTTCAAATAAACAAAATCATAATTTTCATAGCAAAATTCGAAGAATGGGTAATTATTAATTGTCATAGAAATAAGCATTAAAACTTCATGTGCACAAATGTATTAGTAAATGTTTTATATAAGTCATTTTAGTTTATTGTATTTTAAGAAAGTTAGAAATTTGCTAAAATTTAAGGATAAGCTTTTATAAGATTTATTTTATAAAAACTAAAACGATATTAATTTTAAAATTAAAAAGAAAATACAGCATTCGAATAATTTGATTAAATTTTGAATAAATAAATCATGCACATAATTAATTTAATTATGAAACGGAAATCATTAAAAATTCCTTCGTCTTTTAAAAAAATCCATTAATATCAATAAAAGCATATACCTAATCAAAATTTGCATTAATAATCCTTTATTATAATTTCCTTCCCGTTTTTATTTCGCTACAGTAAAAAATGTTTTATCTATGAAATGAAATTCATGAACACATAGATTTTAAGTATAAAAAAAGTTAGAATTTAGTAATTTATTATATTTCGAACCTTTTCCCTGCGAGTTATTGATGTATAAAAAGCGCGAAAGAGCCAAATCAGACAACCCCAAAAATTCTTGTTACTCTCTCTCTCCAGTTAGAAACGAGCTGTTTCCCTCAGAGCGTACGGAAGAATGTACCCATTTCACCCTGTCGTTAACGCTGCGCCTCAGTTTCTGCTCACTTGTTGACTGCAAATTAAAGGTCGCAAGTCTTAAGGTCTCCAATAACCATCCAACCTATATCAGTATCTGTTTCGCTCCTGTAGGCGACTAGATATCGCCTTTCCACAGTACACAAATTATCTGTGATTGGTCCATTAACATATTATATAATATAATTATGTAACCTAAACTACATATTAGTAATAAAATCAATGAACAATTTCTTTCCAGATGCTGCTTTAAAAATAAATCTAAACCACGTACTTAGATGGCACCCTTGATATGGATAGCGATGTCGAATTTCAATCACAAGATACTAAAGAGAACTTAAGTAAATTAAAAACAAAAATAGATTTGGGAAAATTATTACAAATTTCTCATCACTGGTTTTACGAGGCCATTGATATTCTAAAGCCTCACGCAAAAGTTTTAACGAAAATACTAAGACTGCTTAAAAATATACCTAAATTCAAGGGAGAAACGACACAAGCTGAAAGAACCGGTGCATTTATTGAAGGACTCTTAGACGAAGAAAATGAAATTAGAATCAAGCGTTAACTCGTAAGCGTGAAAGAATTTATGAGATATATAATGATAGTCTTCTTTCAAACTATTCTTCCTATAATTATTATCGAGAAATGTTCTTAAAAATAAAAATTTAGAAAGGATGAGTAATCGAATTTCATAAATACAGACAAACATTATTTCAGTGTGGCCACTACCAAAATGGCCCACCTTTAGCTAAGGGGCTGATGACCACTCGGCCTTGGAAAAATCTTAAGCAGTAATAAGGTGGAGAAAATATAATACTCTTAAATAACTGCATCGTAGTAATATTTAACTCATAATTGTATTTTAACGATTAATTTCTAATGCTGTTCCGCTAACTTTTTTCAATTATTACAGTCCCATTCATCCGCCACATTTTTATTTATGTGAACTCGAATTAAAGGTATAAAGCCTGTGTTGATTAATCTCTTATAAAACCTTATTCTTTCTGCGAATTAATTCTGTCAATTAATCTTGAAAAAAAATAACAACTCTTCAGAGTTGATTTGTTTCTTCTAAGTTTTACAGTATAGCTGATGTAATTTAATTTATTTCTTTCCGATTATCTCAACTTCCAATAACAATGTATTTATCTTTATCTAAAGATAAACTTCTGATGCAATTCCAGTAAGACTTGTATCATTTATCTGGCAATAGCTTCAAATTTGTGAGTGTTTGCGTTTTAAATTACAGCGGTAATAAAAGTTAGTGCAATCAATTTGAAAAATTAAAAAAATGAAACGACTGCTGCCTAACATATTAGTTACAGGTAAACGAAATGTTTTATTTTATTTCTCAAAAATTTGAATCTATATTTAATTCCAATAAAAACTTTCTAACGTGAATGTTTTAGCAGCCACGTGGTAGACGAATGTTGCGTTATGAGAAGACATTCTGTTCTAAATAATTCCTACTTAGCTCATGTCGCGAATTTTTTTTTTTTATAGTAATTAAGTAATTTATACTCTTCATTGGTATTTTTTAAGCAGAGGCATGTAAAATGATTATTGAAAGTGATATATTTCTATGTTCATGAGCAATATGTTAAGAATTTGTTTCCTTTTTAATGCTTTGTTTTGATTTATTATTTCGAAAGCTATTTTCTTTCGTTGTCATTAATTTGAGTTTAATATTTACAAACTCATACAAATGCCCATTTTTAACTCTTTATAATTTGTGTTTTTTACAGAACAATTTATATACAAATTTTTAAGTGGCATGTTTGTGTTAAAAAGAATTACTGGATTATTAACCTCTTCTGTATAAAAAAAAAAAAAAAAAAAACTTAACTAATAGAGATGGTCCTTCTCTGTAAAATTTTAATAACGGCAGGGTGAAACTGTAGTTTAGAGTAACTACTTGGCGAGATTTGAAAAATCGCCAAATCTGAAAAGTAGGAATTTTTCGACTTACCTAAGTTTCAGTGGCGTCTCGATTTTACGGCGGGTACACAGTAATAACGATTTTAAAAAACTCCTTGTAGGTTTCATCCTGAATAGAATGATTGTGTCTCTGTCTCCACATGTATTAATCCATGTAAGAATCAAATTCTCCCTCGACAAAGAAACTGGGATTGGAGTAAATGATTGACGGCAAGGTAAAAGATGCAGAAACACAATATCATCCAAGCAGGAGAATTTGAATAAAGAAACGTTTAAGAATGTAAAACGCAAAAGCACGAAAACACAGCAAAATTAATAAACCACTGAACTGCACAACTAGTACTCCGGAATAACAGACAAAGAAAATTCTAGGAACTCTGAGAAGTCGGCACTAGACAATGGAAAAGGCCAAACGATATACCCATGATTGGTTAAGATTAAAAAAAAATATATATTTAGTTTCGCTTTAGAAACGGAGACTTAAATAGGTATTGTATGTGATTGGCTAAAAGAAAAAAACATCCGAAACAGCTGCCTGACTGTGAGATTGCGCAGGTGTAATGAATCTTGTAAAAAAGAAATCCAGACTGAAGGGGGGAAAAAAAGATGGAGGACTGTAATTCCGATTAATGTGGAAAATTCGAAAAGGTAGCCCCGGCGAAAGTATAAATAGTGAAAAAAATAGGATCCGAGGATTGTATAACGAAAAAAAAAACATCAGGTGATCCGGCATCCGTATTCGTGTGGCAAATTCGAAAAGTATAAATAGTGAAAAAAATAGGATCCGAGGATTGTATAACGAAAAAAAAAAACACCAGGTGATCTGCCATCCGTATTCGTGTGGCAAATTCGAATAGGTAGCCCCGGTGATTGCAACAAAAGTGAAAAAAAAATGATCAGAGAAAGGTATAAATATAAAAAAAAAAAACTTCTTACTGAAAATCATGTATCATATGCCTTATTCGTAAGGTTGCCACGGCTAAAGCCACCGCAGAGGAGAGAAAGCATGGTAACCACAATTGTAAAAATATCGCCAAAAAAGTGTAAACAACTTTTGTCGCCAACGGGAAGTTACTCTAAAGTACATTCCAACCAACGGCAGAATGAAAGGAACATTTTCATTTCTTCACTTGCAAAACAAACAAGCCATTGAAATAGTGGTTAAAATCTGCAATAGGGTGTTCCCTAGGCGATTGGCGACTTTTGGGGGCGATACTAATTTAAAAAGGGTGATTTGTTATGATAAACCAAAGAATAAATGGTTAAGTCATGCACATTTGGTGACCTATCTAGGAAGTCACCAACTTTCATTGCCAATCACCTAGGGGATACTCTATTCCCGACTTTAACCCTCTTTGTTAAACAATAAAAATTGGTTAAAACCTTAGTTTTTGAGGCTGCTTGGTGTGATTTTGAAAATTGTGACTAATGTGGAGTATTTCAACTCGTAGTCGGTTCAACTGAAAGCAAGATGACATATTGTTGGAACAACAGTTTTGTAAGCTTTGCAGGGCTAGCCTTTAGTATCACCCACCCAAATTTTTTGCCAAAAAATACCACTGAGTTGGGCGATAAATAATAATTTGCATAAACCCATATTGCATCCCATTGGATGGCATTCAAGTGATACCCAAGTTTTAAGAAATAGTTTTTTATATGAAAAAAAGAAAAATTAAATTTCCAAAATTACGAAATACTATAATTGTTTCAAGGAAATTATACAATACTTTCATTAAAAGATCAGGTTCATTAGATCTTTTGAATTGTTTTTTTTATATGATGATATATATTTAAAATATTTTGTGTATATATATATTTAAAAATAGCACCTAAATGCAAATATATCTGAAAAATCATGTCCATATTCAACTTAAAGGGAAAGAAATTTTTGACTAAAAAGACATTCTTTTATAGTTTTATGAATTGATTAAAAATATTATCTGGTACACACACACACAAAATTCTTAAGTTGTATGAATAAATTTTAAAACATAAATGTCACAAAAAGAAAGAACTTAAACTCTGCATTTTATTTTCACCCTTTTGTCTTAGTGCCCTTAAAAATATTTATACATTTGTAATATGTATATTTATTTTTTGAACATGGGATTTTGTTGGAAATTTTGATAACCCATTTTTTAAAACTATACTTGGCGCCAAAAGATGTCAAATTTGGCAGGTGGGCGATACTAAAGCTGTTGCGCTTTGCAGATATAATAAAAACTTGTAAAAGTGCATTGCCTGAAAAAGAAGTATCTATAAAAGAACAGAAAAAATCAGCTGACTTTATTCTGAATAGACGCCTGCATCCTTTGACAGCTGCTGACCACATTTACTAAACAAATCTTGAGTTATTCTACTTATTGCTTTGAAACTGATATCATTTGATTTTTTTTTATACTTTTTTGTGCTGATTTTCTTCTCTTTGGAAAAGTTATATTTTTCAAAACGATCTATTTTTGACATTTTGACTCCTAAACTGCAGCTGGAGTATATATGCCTCGCTTAGCTGATGTGTCCCATCTGAAGTAAAGTCCTTTGCCATTGTGCTGCTACCTGTAAAACTACTCCCATACCTTTTGGATGCAATAAAATGGCCTTGACAGTGTTTGGGAAGGATTAATTTATTTTAAAGAAGGTGAGAGAGGGAAAGATGTTTTTGGACCAATGAAAGTTGTAGATTTTGAACGCATGATTGCGGAAGTCCATGTTTCTCCATCATGACCTACTAAACAGAAGTTATAAAGTGACTGTCCTTTATGACTTTCTTATAGAAGCTTTACATAGACTTAGTTTCCACATCTTCAAAGAAAAATGCTTTGAGAAAATGTGTTGTTTGTTCTGGGAGAAATAAATTTGTTGTGAATCCCATTTTCGATGCATTGAATGGGATATTGACATTTCTTTCATCGAATTGCTACTCTATACTTAAATTTTTTTGTTTTTTTCTTTTCGGGAACGTAAAAATTTTTTGCATTACAAAATGTTCTTTTTCTTTACCTCCTATACACTGCATTATGCCGTGTACATCTGAAAATAGGTGGCACTTGGAAGTTAATCTTATGCAAGTTTTCCTTGGAGGTAAGGCCTTAATGGGTGCTTGACTGCTGGCCACATATGCCAATTGAATCTCATGATATTCAACTTGCTGCTTTCAGTCAATTTTCATCCAAATTTGTAATACATTTTTAGGGATTATGGCCTTTATTGCCCTACATCCCTCTATCAAGCAATTCTTTTTTATGCTGATCTTTTGAAAGTTTTCTAAGCTTTGTAGTTATGAAGGTGACATGTAAAAATAGATAACATAAAAAAATAGAAAATACTGTGGTATGGAAGTATAGGGTAAAAAGCACCTTCCTTATTCTGAAGGGACATTTACATTCATCGGGGGAAAATGGTTGCCAATCACATTTACTAAACAAATCTCATATTATTGCTTTTAAATAGAATTCATTTGGATGTTGAATACTTTCTTTATCCTAATTTCTTTCGTTTTGTCTTTGCTAAATTTTTTTAAATGATCAATTTTGATAGCTTTTAACGGAATTTTAAAAATTTGAGGCACTTAGTGAAAAGTAACAATGAGATTCAATTTCGCATGTAAAATGAGGTAATAGAAATTTACATTAATTTCTTTTACAGGTTAGGGAATTAAAGGGTTGTTAGAAAATAGGTCACACTATAGGAAAAATTACCATCTTGGCAATTAATCACTGGAAAACATTTAATCTGTTGGGGCTAAAAATCCTGACTTTGATATAGCATGGGAGAGCAAGTTCCAACTCTGGTGTAGTTTTTGTCATCAAACCATAGTTCAAAATTAAGTGGCAGACAGAAGCCAAATCAAATGTTTAATTTTGCATGTTTCAGGCTTTAGAATCTACAGATTATGTCCTTTTATCCATATTATGAATCTCGTGGTTCTGAACTAGCAGGCGAGGCCTGAAGGATTAAAACAACATATTTTGTAGAATTTAATATATGAGATTTATGGAATTAAATATTTTAATTTCTCCATAGACAAATCGTTACTTCATTGAAAATTTATATTTAGAATGTAATATTTTACAAGACATTTTTTAAAATAATGTGGCAAATACTTTTTGCATTCAAAATGTTATTATAATTACATTAATAAATTAAACATATAAATTTACTTAGTTTTACAAAATTATGCCAGTAATGTTTCAGCATTTTATTTGAAGCATCATTATTCAAATGTTATTTATAAAATTTTAAGTAATGTTTTAGCATTTTATTTGAAGCATCGTTATTCAAATGTTATTTATAAAATTTTACTTTTAACTTTGAAGTATCTAATTTGATCTGACAAAAGTTTTTTTTTAGTTTAATTGCATGTAATGACATCCTTGTTTTTCTGTATAATTTTACTTAATTTACCTGCAGACAAAAACTATTGGAAATTTATAATCATACTCTATACTGGCATGAGTGAGTATGCCTCCCACTGTAATTAAATTTTCTTTGTTGAGAAAAGTATAAAGCGATTTTCACTTACTTGAGTGAGGAACTAAAGAACTACCTTTTAAGGCTGATAATTCAGGATAAAAATACTTACATAAATAAGTGTAAAGCATATTCTGCCTATTTATACATTTCAGGACTAATGGGACGTATCAATTTCTTTTGTTCTAAGCAATTTTTGATAAATTTATAAATAAATTCTGGAATTTGAATTAATGTAGGTTAATTAGTAGTATCAAATTGTTTAAAAATAGTCATTTTTAGATGTAATGTTAATTTAGGGGAAGTTTTAAGTTAATCAGCACATAGTTTATCCGTCAAATTATCTGGATTTTGCGCAGTCACTGCCGATTACTCTAAAATAGATGAAAAAATCAGTGCCTGGCCAGCAGAGTTTATTAACTTGCAAGGGTTTTCACATCCAGTCCCCAAGAAACTATCATCCGGAACACATTCAGGCGAAGTATCAGCTACTCTATTACTAATGAAGGTTTTGAGCAAGTTTGCAGGAATATTGATCTGTGTTAGAGTCAGACCACAATCAAACAGAGTCTAATGGTTGTTTCGGAGCAGTTAATATTTTAATGAACTCTAACCTTGCTAAAAGCATGCTGATGGCTATGGTCGGAAGATAGTCATGGATTTTGTTGGAGCTACTCATGATTTACTACAAAGGGGCTGGTAGGTTATTTCTTTATCTTTGGAAACAGTTTATATATCACTGCACTATATGCCTTGGAGGAAGCATCTGCAAAACCATTCAGTACTATGGATTTGACATTTGCTGTTGGGAAGCATTTTTGCACTTTAATAGATTCCTATTCAGGAAATGTCTCATTGAAGTTTTCCTATTGCTGAGAAATATCTAAAGGTAGTGTTTCTTTCCAATCTGGTTATAACAATCATAATTGTAGCTTAAATATTTTTGATTTTGAAATCGCAGATTCAAAGCAACCAAGAGGATCATAGACTTGCACGATTTGAAAAAATACTGTTGTTTTAGTAAAATTGCCAGTTGTTAATATTCACCTTATATGTACACCTGTGTGGTAACTGGGTGAGAAAGAATAGTCCTAAAGTAGTTTATACTTGTCTTAAGAGATGACTGGTGCTCCAGGCTGGGAGACCTTAGGGGCTTGCATTCTGTAGGTATAAGGGCATCATGACCCCGAGGCAACCTAGTGATCTTTTTCTTTTCCATGGGGATTGCTGTCTTTGGTAAACATGGGTGATGTGCCCCCAAGGATAGACTGCGGAGCCTAGTAGTTATGGCAGCAGACTGGCTGTTGGTTTCCATTGATTCTTAGGTTTGAGCCTTGATGCTACTAAAGATCCGCTGTGTAGCTGGGGCTGATGCATGTCAAATTTGTCTTGACTCAAAGTCCTCCCGTTGACGTGGTGTAGAAGTTAGGAGAGTGGAGTGCCAACTCGGGTGTTGTTCTTGTCACTTGACTGAGGTTCAAAATTGCCTGATCCATCACCTACAGCCCTCGTTTTGCTTCCAGTGCAACATTAATAAAACCAACCAGCCCTCCAATAATACCATAGTGATCCTTCTCTATTTTTGACCCTCTTTCTTGTCAACCAATTTTTTTTTTTCAATTTTTTCAAATGTCTAGATTATAGGTTTACCTTATCTAGGATAGCATGGCAACATCTGTCTCTTTGCATCATTAAAATATTATCACTCACTCTCTCACTCACCTTATATGTAAATGTGTCAATGTATCTGTTCCATAACATGTTTGAAGCGTGGACTTGTTATTTTATCAGAGTTGTGATCAAGAGAGAATACCATAGATTCACTAGGTTGAGGTGTTCATTTATACACCTCTTGTGTTTTGTCATTATTTCTCTTTGAAGGATTTGTGTTAGTTCTGATTGAAGCATTTCCAGTTTGTCTGAATCTGATGAACCAGAAAGGCAATCATCCACGTAAAAATCTTCTGAAATGAATTTTTGATGCCGAAGGGAAGTCCCTTGTTTCATTTCACAGTTTTTAATTGATAAGCTTCAATCTGAGAGGATTTATCTTCCCATAATATTTTTAGAAATTTACATTGAAGGCTTTATTTCTATCATCATAAACATTTGTTTTATGTTGGCAGTGAATGTATAGATGTACTACTTAAATTTAATCTTGTATGGAAAAGAGGTCTTCTTGAATTTCCCTTCCCTTACATAATAAATTATTTTAAGAACTCCTGGTTGTCGATTTTGCACTTGCATCTAAAACAATGCATGACTTGGTTGTTTTACTGGATGGGTGCAGTCTTCCATGTTGTGGAAGATAATAACCTCCTTCAAAATCAGTAGTTTCTCCTATTTCATCCTTGTGATTTGAAAACTCTTATTTGTTAAGGAATTCTTTGTACAGAATTTTCATAATAGGGCCACGTTCCAAATGTTTCCATAAATAATCTAATCCTTTAGATGTGACTGTCTTGGAATTTCTTAGCATTGTTTTGGATAATTCTGATTTGTTGGCATTATGATTGCATAACGATCATCCGGGTTATGGAAATGTGTTCACGCAAAATGATCGGTGTAGTAATTTAACTTGTCACTATTTTGCAGCTTTTTAAATTTTTGACATCTATTTCGCAAAAGGATGTCAAGGTGTTTTATTTAAAAGTTTCTCTTTTGGACAAAAAAAAAAAAAGGTTATTTTTGTCTTATATGTTTTATTATTTGAAATGTTACTGTTTACCATGCAGGTAACTGAAACAACTTGATTGTAAAAATTAATTTCCTCTCAATTTAATTTTATCTGCTTTTAAGAATTTGAAAAATAATTCTGCCCTCAAAAGCACATCTATTTTCAGGCATGCAAAATTTCAGATCTGCGAGATGAATATTTTTTGTAATATTCAAATGTGAAACATAATTTTATAAGATTGAGTTAAAGTCAGTAATTTTTTGGACAAGGAATACATCAGTATTCCTGTTTGTATCATCATTTTCATTTGATATGCATGCTGTAACCTAGGATTTTATATTTAGTGTCAAATAATTTAACACACTTATAGGAATATGTATACTTTTTAAAATCCAGAGTTAGTGATGCATTATTTGAATTGAGCATTCAAATAATGCATCTATCTATTATCAGAATTGAGCATTGCAAAGCTGAATCTAAGATAGCCTTTAAACCTCTTTTTATTCCATTAAAATCTGCAACATAAATTATAGCTGTGTATATCTAGATTAATTTATTGTTTCTGTTTCAAAATGGAAATCTTTGCATCTCTGCATTCACTTGATAAATTAGCATTGAGGATTTTTCCTGAAAAAAAGGCAACTAGACATGGTGCCTGCTGTCTTTGAATTCCTATCATTTGGTGTAATTTATTTATGAAGTAATAATGGATGAAAACGAGATTTACGAACAAAACAAGTGCGTTTTGAATTGTAATTAGCTAATTATATGGAAATTACCAAGACATACAACAAAGTTTCTGTTTAGCTAAATTCTATCATACAATTTCATATTTTTAAGTTTATCACATCGATATAAAGGATGATCTTGCACTTTTTGTATACTACACATATTTTGGTAGCTTTGCTAGATTTTATAAAGAGAGCTTTTGAAGGCTTGTTATTATATTTAGTCATAATATTAGAGCTAATGCTATTTAGATTTTGGCGTCTTCTTTCTAAGAAATTCAAAAATTCGTTAAACTGGGGACCTCTTTAAACCTTTAAAATTAGTTCATATTGTTTGCATGTTTCACAGTCTAGTTAGTTTGCATGTTTCATAGTCTAGTTGTATTTAATAAAATAGCATTAGAAAAGTTGTTTCTATCAAATTCTAACTTTTTAACTGCCAAAGATTTCTAAGTTTCCTTGGAGACTTCTGTTTAATTGTTGATACATTAAGAATGCTTTTACCGTGGCAGTCAACAATAAATCTTTTATTTTCATATTGCTGTTCAAGGGCCTTAAAAGAGCTATAATTATCAGATGTTTTGAAGTTTTTCTTCCAATTTTAAAGATCTGCAAAGGTAAAAATTATCTCTCATACTTTAAATCTGCATTATCATGAATCAAACCCAATTATTTAGTTCTAGAGATTCCATCTTTCAGATATGCCATTAAAAGTTGTCAAAGAAATTTGTGGGAGCTTTATTAGAGATTTATTTGCTAGTTTATGAATAGAGTTAGAGAACTGATTAGAAGGTATGTTGTTATTACGAATTGTGTGATCATATTTCAGTTTATTAATAGAAGTTTAAAGCTTACTTTTATCTGTTGGATCTCTTCATCCAGCTGCGATAGTAGTTCTTTTGTTTTCTCGAAGTCCTTCACTTGCAATATTATAGTATTCATTCTTGAGAGTGTCAAGTTTCTCTAGAATTAAAATACTTCCTGGATGAGCTTCAAGCTATCATAGATCTAAGCTGACCTCATTTATTGTCTTGAAATTTTGGTTACTTGACCTTTAAATTCCTTTGCTTTCCATTTAAAGCAGTTATAAGTTTCTGTTATAATTTATAGTACATGAAGTTCTTCATTTGTAACTTTCCTAATAATGTAGTAATAGTTTTGGTCACTATCTCTGATTCGGTAGGATCATAAATATGTGTAAGTTGCATAAATTTGAAAACAGTGGACTGTAAATTAACAAAAACATTTTAAACATAGAGCGTGTGCTTAGTTGTTTGTCTTCTCCAATACTTTCATCACAGTGGGAAAGTAACAGCATAGGGTTGCCAGACAGAATGCAAGCTGGCGTTCCATTGCCAAGTTACAATATGTGGAACATTCATGTTTACAGAGCTCTGAAGTTGCAACTGTTGTGAAAAATGTGGTGTATTTGTGCTTGGGATGAATGCAGTGAGCTAAGTGATGAGTGTGAGCTAAGAATTCTTCATTGAACCACAGTTTATTACTTTGCCATATACAACACAGAGGTTTAGGGCAGTCCTCTTCTGTACATGAAAACCGGTTTTTAATGTAGCTGTCAAAGAACCTTGTTTTCTTGTGTATTTACATGCACTGGTAATAATGGTTCTTGTTGTTCCATATTGTCCCAATCGGTGTCATTATATATATATTATTTTATTGGGTGCTTTAGTCAATTTTTGCTTCAGCATAGATCATATTTTTAGTTACAGATTCTTAGTGTATATTCATGAATAGCAGGTAGTTGATAGAAAAATTGTCATAGGATTGTAGGAGATACATGTATAGTGCCTCAGTTCAAATAAATACAACAAAATTAAATTCATTCTTTATCCTTATGCACAGCCCCATCATGGGTTAATAATCAAACCTAAAACACAAAAATAATGCTGTGTGAGGAAGGAGAATGCTAACACCTGAACAACGCTATGTACAGGTGATAGTAGGGTAGGGTGATCCTTTCAAAGTACTATCACTTGCCACTCTTGTGCAGTACAGGCTGTAGGAGAACATATCTACCCTCCTAGCAGATGCAGCCCCACATTCATCAAAAATTTTATTGATGGAGAGGTCTATATTATTCCCAACAATCTTAATAAAAATCTCTATTTACTTTTTAAATATCTTTTGTTTAATCACCATTATGGTTTTCTTTTTGTGTACCTCCCAATGGCTTCTTGCCTACCACTGGTGGGGAACTGCTATCCTAGAATGTAACTGAATATTTTTAAATTCGTTAATTACTCTAAAAATTATACAAATAGTATCGATATTTGAATTTATTATAAATAATAAATCAAAAGTATAAAAATTTCGAAATTATGATTGAACATATAGAGTTATTAATATGTTGAAAGAGCACTTTGTAATATGCATAGAATGATAATAGGAGTATGCATACCGAACACAGTATTAAGACTCTATAAGAAGGTGAACTTTTTTTTTTGCTATTGCTCTAGATTTGATATCCCTCTTCCCAGTTTCTTTATAATCACAATGGCGGAATATATCTGGAATTAATAGTACAAGTTCCAAAACTGAAAAGAAACCTGTACTGATTAAATCAGAATTTTGCAGAGTAGTGTTCTTATGGTAAATTGAGTACTTAGAATGGGAAAAGTCTGAATATTTTCGTTTTTTTCATATACAAATTTTTGACAAGTACCAGTATTATGAAACTTGATAAATGATTGATGCAATATTACAATAATTATTAAAATATATTAAGTATTAGCAATTTATTATTAATAATGGTAACTTTAATCTTCCAGGATTGTTAACATATTTCATTAAACTTGATTGGAATGCAAGTTTTATATTTAGTTACATTTTTTATTGCTTATCAAATTGGTGAAGTGTCACTCATGGTTTGTAATTAAATTTTTAGAGCTGTTAAGAATGCAAGTAGAAATGATCATCATTTCTGTTTTTAGAATTATTTATATATTTTTATTTTGTCATTTCATATTAAAATGTCATTCAAAAAGCAAAATCCAAACTATTGTTTGAAATTTAATTTTATTTTAAGTAAGTACAAACTGATCATGTTCAATCAATATTTCAACTGAAGTATTAAATAGATTTCCCGAGACTGTTGAGAATTAAAATTGCTGCAATTGTTGGAAATTTTGGTGTTGTGATTTCTGAGGATGAGTATTTGTAGGATAATTCATTAGGCTTAAATGTTTGATATTTTTGTTATAATTATGTTTATTAAGGAATGAAGATGCATAACTGATAGTAATTATTTTAAATTGAATAATTTATACTTTTTATAATTCAGGTTCACCTTGTACTGGTAAATCCACTATTTGTTCAGAGATATGTGAGACGTGTTCTTTAGAGTATATTAATGTTAGTGAATTTGCAAAGACCAACAATTTATTTGTGGAATATGATGAAACTTTAGAATGCCATATTCTGGATGAAGATAAGGTAATTAGAATTATAAACACACATATTATTTTCTTTTTTTTACAATTTCTAATTATATAAAAATTATTGTATTTATTAGGATGTCTTAAAAAAAAATCAATTTTTGGAAATTTAAGTTGATAATTAGTTGTAGTTTATGAGCTATTAAAAGCAGAAAATTTTTAATCTAGGTGCATTATTAAGATTTCCTGCACAAAACCTAAAATTTGGAATTTTTTTAAAAAATAGCAATATTGTCTGATTTTTATTAATATTTCCATGTTTTTAGTTTTCAAATTGATAAGATATTTTAATTACGTCAAATAACAGCAGAAAAAAAAATTATATATACTTTGATATTTAGGTATCCCATTAAGTATTTTTTGAAAAAATATGAAAACTAGCTAATTTCTACAAGTTAAAAAAAATTCGTTATGTAATTGTGTACATAGATGAAACTATTAAAATATGAAACTATTAAAATAAATGTAACATTCATCAACACTTAAGGTCTCTACATAATATATTTGCATTTTTTAATATTCAGATTTTGCAACTACGTTAATTTTTTAAAATTTTGAACACTTGTTTACATTCTCATTCTTTTTAAAAATTAGAAATTGTGACTGTAAAAATATAAAAATACCTCTGTATCTCCTCGTATTGCTGATATCACTACTATTCATATCAAAGCCCTCCATATTTATCAAATTTTTATGATTTCTTTTACCCATAAAAATATCTTAATCAGTTTGTAATCATCTTTTTCTTTTCACTTTGTGCTGTGACTATATATGCTAGTGTTTTGTTCTTATGCATGTAGAATTCAGCGCTTTTATGTACTTATGATGCAAATGAGTTAATAAAACTTTAATATTAATTTTAAAAAATACAACAAAGATTATTTACAAAAAGTAACATTATGTAAAAGGAATACCCTATAGTAAATCGAAGCTAGCAGAAACACATAAGTTCCTTAAATGTATGATCTGCTAGCATGATATATTTGTTGCTTTTTTCTTTGTTTTATCATGATTTGTGAACAAACTGAATTTTCTTTGAGTACATATATGCACAGAATTCTATATGCCTAAGAACAAAACACTAGTATATCATATACCCTAAGATCATTCTCCAGTGATGGATGAGTAAAATGCCCAGCTGCGAGAGACTTTGCAAGTGATGTATGTATTCTGAAAGGGCTAAATAAATTTGTATAAAGAAATGTGTACTAAGCAGCTAAGTGAAAATAATAATAACATGAACTGGTTGATGCCAAAAATTGTGCATTTGTTTTCAGCAGTAGATAATTGTAAATAAGATTAAATTTTGCAAATCTTTCATTTTTTTCCCTCAGTTCTTATAAAAATACTAAAGAATTTTTTCTCCTTCAGTGTGAAGTTCACTTTTTTGTATTGATTGTATTTTCATTATCAATATGAAGATTCCTAATGTTTGTTAGTTTATTGGAAATTTTAACAACAGTTTTTTTTCAATGAATTTCTGTAATAAATATATATCCTGCATATTTTTCTTTTGTGCAGGTCATAGATGAGCTGGAAGATCAAATGAAAGAAGGAGGCAATGTAGTAGATTATCATGGTTGTGATTTTTTCCCCGAGAGATGGTTTGACATAGTATTTGTTCTCACTACTGACAATACCCTCCTATATGACCGACTTGTAAGAAGGTAAATCAGTTTCATGATATGTTTAGTCTTAATTGTAGTGAATGATGGTTTTTGAATTCTATTCAGGTTAGTAAAAAGTTCATTGTAGTAGCCCAGTAGTTAAAATTACAAGCTTCATGTTTGATTATTTATGAGTAGTATAATGGCTTTGAGTACCAATTCTTATAAAGATGGGAATTCCCGCTTATAAAATCAAATTGAATCTCTAAGTCCGCACAGTATGGACCGATTTTCCTTGAGTCGCGAATTTAAGCTCTGACCTGCCATGTGGCATATTATATCTGTTGAATTGTTTTCTTCATCACTTGATTGAATCTCAAAATTATGAGGCTGTTTGCCAATAGCCCTCGTGTTGATGTCAATAAGCACAGTCCTTACAAAACAATGGAAAGTTATAAGTAAAATACTAATTTAGGTGTTTTTTCTGGCAGATTTTAAATTATGAGGTTTATCTCCAATATCTCTGCTACACAGGTTCCCAACTTATTTTACACAACTTCCTATTTTGAAATAGTCCCCAAAGAAAATGTTAGTCATTCTCAGGATCATGTGCACTCTGTTATTAGTAATCTTTGAATAAGATTTTGCTTATTATGCACTGTTCTATAACTTTTAACCTTCGTTGTTTTTCCAATTGTGTTCCTTATTAGTATACTACACTGCAGAATGTAATTAGAGTAATCAGGATTTAAAGGGGGTTGAAAATTTTTATTGGCTTCTGAAAATGTTGTGAATAACTGCAAAGATATTACTGAAATTACATTTAAATATCAATTACTTTTTTATAATTGACTTCTGCATATATGTTTATAATTAAATATGATTGAAATGGATCTCCTAAAATGTTTTCTATACCCTATAACATGTTCCTTCGATAGGTTTGTACCTCCACCTTTATAAACTAGTACTTAAGAGAGACATTTATTCTGATCATTTATAAAAATTTTAGTTAGTAAAATTAGTTTTCTTTTGTGTATGGTGATCTATTTGTGAATGGTGGTATCTATGTTAATTTTAATTGGATTTCAAATGAACAAGTGTGGTGTATTATGGAAAAATTACTCAAGTGTTTCATCATTTGATCTTGGTTCAAAATATTAAGAAAGACTTATGTGTAACTTAAGTATGATACCAAACTGTCAAAATTTGTAATGCACAGTTGTCAAAAAGAAAACTTTAAATAACTTTTGTCATTACCATTCCACCTGGATTAAATTGTCTTTAATAACTTTGTAGGAACTAAATAATATCAATAGATATTGTTAATTTTCTTTTAAAAATGCATTTTTTCATTAGGAATTTTTCATTAAATATCTCAAATTTTATGTAAGATTTGCTTAGATGTGTTTCTATAGTTAGTTTAAAACAAGAGGTTTCCTAATGTTAAATGAGAGTTTTAAACATTTGATGATATAAAATTTTGTGCTAGATTTTTTTTTAAAAAAAGATAGATACACCAGTTTAATGATATATACATTAGAGTCCAAAATTGTAGAGAGAGAAAACCATTTGAAAAAAGTATATATATTTGAACTTTGGTGGTTCATACTGTCAAATTATTCATTGATGGAAAGGTAATGTAATAAGCATCTAATTCAATAAAGTGTATTGATTTTTTTGTGTTCTTTAAACATGTGAACTCACAAATAGGTTTTCTTTCATTTAGTGGTATTATAAAATAATAAAATAAAATAATTGGTGCAAATAGGAGACTGGATCCCCGAAAACATTGTAAAATAGTTGTTGAATGAAGTGGGCTATTGAATATGAAGAAATTCAAACAGCAGTTGGTAGACAAACATTAATCAAAATTCTGAATTTTTGAAGAGGTACAAAGAGACATAGTCATTTTGAAACTGAACTGGCAAGGGCAGAAAAAGGTAACATGTGATGATAGAAGAAACAATATATTGTGATAGAATTCAGAGAATATGTCTAAATGACAAAAAAAAATTATTCAGAATGGTATGTGAAGTTCAGTGCAAGATTAAGAGCATGATCATGCGGACTGAAGTGTCTTGGTCTCAACGCTAAAATTCGACCAAAAAAGCTATTTTTATCCCTAAAACTCTTTCAAACATAAGTTTTAAAAATTAAATTGGACTAAAACATGTGTTGACTAGATGGTAGAATAATGAAGGAAATGTTATCTCGTCCTTTTTAGTGGTGATGACATAAAATATGTTAAGAGAAGAGGTGGAGAAAGTTTGCATCCTGATTGCATAACAATTAATGTTATGATCTGGAATTATATGTTTAAAGAATTTGCATGATAAAGGGAAATTTAAATGCTCAAAAATACATAAATAAAACTTTTCACCATGATATTTTCATGGATGAACAAGATTCTCGTTGCTGTTATATGCTTAAAGTGGTTTCAAGATATCATTTTCTACCATTGGATTGACCTGGTATATCCCAGTCGAATGTTTTTGGAGTCGACTGAAGAAACTTGTTAATTAGAAACAACTGGATATAAAATTGAATAGAAGCAGCAATTCCATCTTGGTTTCATATCATGAATGTTACAGATCTAAAAAAAACTCATGCCATGGGAATGCATTGTCAGACCATAATTTAGGCTAAAAATTTCCCAACTATATATTAATTGATATGTTGAAACTTTTTGTGTCATTTTTTCTATGTGTTTTAATTTTCTTCTTCATATGTTCTGTTCTAGGTAAAAATTTCTTTGCAAAGCTATTGCGTTACATTCATGATAAAATCATTTCCATTAATAATTTTATGAATTCAAAAAAAGGTATTCTGAGTCAATCAAGCCACAAAAATACACCTTCTTTAAAAGGTTTTCATAATTTTGGTGACTATATAATGTAGGTATATTTAAAAATTCAGAAAAGCTATATTAATAAAAATATGGATGATTAAATATGATTAAGGAATAAAGTTAATTGTAACATATAGATTTTTTTTAGATATTTACACTGTTCAAAACAATTACAATTAAAGGATATTTTAAGCTTATATAAAATAACGGTATAAGTGAAATATTTTTTGCAGAAAATAGAAGAAGAGGGTCACAAATGCAAATTTTTCTCATTTTCTAACTTCGGAGTATGCAGGAGTATTTTGAGTCTGACGTCAAAAAAAGGATACTTTAGCGGCAGCAAATGAAATTTGCCTTTCAACTTAACGCAAGACAAAGCGGAAAAGAATGAATGACATTCAATAAGCGTGTTGTTTTGATGATTGTGATGTCTCAATGAAGACATTTAACCGATTCAGAAGCCTGGAGAATTGTTGGATGGTTAGAGGGGGCCAAACACAAGCCAAAGTAGCAGAAGATACTGGAGTTGCACAAATTGTGATTTCCAGAATTCCAAAGTGTGATTTCCTGGTGGCCGAAGACCAGGGCAAGGTCGAAGACTGAAGATATGTATTTAACACTAACTGCTCAGAGACACCGAAATATGAATGCCACTCTTCTTCAGCAACACCTTCGCTCAGCTACTGGCAACACAATTTCGACTCAAACTGTCTGAAACCGGCTCTACGCTGTAGGACTGTGCGCTCGCCGACCAATGGTATGTGTTACACTAAGAGCAAGGCACCGTCATGCCCGTAGGGAGTGGGCAACCGAGTATGTGACTTGGAGGAGAAGTGAATGGTGCTATGTTCTTTTCTCTGACGAGTCCCGTTTTTCTGTTCATCCTGATGATAGGCGTATTTTTATCTGGAGGGAACATGGCGCTAGAATCAATCTTGTGTTCATGCTTGGAAGTTTCAGATTTGGTGGAGGTGGAATGATGGTCTATGCTGGTATCTCCATTGATGGCTCGCTGATCTCTACATAAGTTGAAATGAGCTCTAACTGGTCGCTGATATAGGGATGAGATCTTAAGACCTATTGTAGTCCCGTATGCTGCAGCAATTGGAGATGACTTCATCTTAATGGGCGACAATTGCAGGCCACATCGTGCCAACTTAGTGGGTGATTTCCTTTTCGAGGAGAGAATCGTACGAAGGGAATGGCCAGCATGTTCTCCAGACATGAACCCAATAGAACATGTTTGGGTCATTCTAGGCTGACAAGTTACTGGCCGCCTACCACCCCCACAAACTCTCCAAGAACTGGAAAGAGCTCTTCTGGAGGAGTGGGATAGAAAACCCCAGCTCCTCATAAATAGCCTCATTGAGTTCATGCCTCAAAGATGTTCAGTGTTGCTGGCTATTCGGGGAAACCATACCCCCTACTAAAAACTTTTTTCTTTCTAGTAAATACCCTTTTTTATTTGTTTTTTCTCGAATGCACAAATTGTGTTTTTTACCTGTTGTGTCCAAATGCTAAGTAAAATGCATTTTCTTCTGCTGTACATGCTTGATTTTTTTCATATATTGCCTACCACGTCTGTCGATCATGTATCAATCATATAAACAATTCTCCAGTAACTTAATCCACCCAAAACCTCAACATCCTTTAATTGTTTTTAGCAGTGTATATTCTTTATATCGAGAAACTAATCAAAATTTTCTCGAAAGTTCCTTGAATAGTTAGAAGAATAATTAAGGTTGGAAGTCCAATAACAAAAACAATCCTTAAGTTGCTATATTGTAGTTTATAATTATTAACTATTGATTGAGTTGTGAGGTTTTGGAAATGGATCATAAGTGAATGACAGTAAGGTTTAATAGCAAAAGAGTGGAATCTAGCTAAATTATGCCATGCATTTGCAGAAAACATGTCAAGTGCAAGAAAAATGAGAGAAAAGGATAAAAATTGGTCGACTAGGAGGGTCGAAAATAGTGAAGAATTACTATGATATTCAGGGGGTGCACCCCTCCCCCCCAGTGTTTTCAAGAAAGTAAATTCCATGGGAAAGAAAAAGACCACTAGAGTACCTCTTGGTCATGATGCTTACCTTAAGAATCTAAGCCCCTGTGGCTTTTTGAAGATTGTAAAATATGAGCAATCTTTAATTTTTGAACTGGCAACTGATTCCATGAAATACCTTAGATTGTATTAAAATTATATATATATATAACAGATAAATATATTGTTCAAAATGATCTAGTAGGTGGTTCTCTAATGGTTTTTTCCAAATATCTGAGGAACTAATGTTCCAATGTAGTTTTGTCAAAAAAAAAATGACTACTAAGTTTGTGATTACCTTAAATAATCACTTTCAAAGTTTACTGTAATATTTAGAAGAAACTGAAAAGAACTATTCAGAACAAGGAGTGCTATCTGCTGTCATCAAGGGTTGTGTCCCTGCATGGCAACACTCACCTTCGAACTTGGTGCTCGTCGAATGCAATACCTTTTGCGCCAGTTCAAATGAGACATTTTTAATTGTCCATTCCATTTTACGTGGACTTTTCTCTATCTGATTATTATGTTCACTTATATGAAGTGCCTTCGGGCACAGCACTTTGCTGATGATGAGAAACTTCAAAACATAATGACATGTGCTTGAATGTATATGGTGACTTGGTTGAAATATTAGGACAGCTGTATTATTAAGATGTATATAAAAATTTTGTTGCATCTATATATAAGCATTTTTTTTAAATTTTTTTTTTATTTATAGTGAAACAAATGTTACTTTCCAAATTGTTTGTGTGTCTCATGTAAACGAAGTTTATAAAAGTTATACATTTCTATTTAAGTAGTAAGACGGAGGAATGGTTACTTAGCATTGTGTACAGGGAATTGGGACAAAGGGAGGAAAAACTCCTTTGGATATGTTAACATATCGATACTGATAAATTCTTAACTTAGCATTAATGTGGGTCCCTTGGGCAAGGTATTACTTTCTCTTAAACATACAAGTATATAAAACTCAGACAGGATGTATAAAGCAAATATATGCATTCATTTTCTTATATATGTTTGAATTAGAAAAAAACTCATAGAATGAGGATTTTACTGCTTTAAAATTTGAATAAGATTTTGGGTGATATAATTGCTATATATAATTGTAGTCATATTCAAAGAATACATTAAAAGGGGGATTAAGAGTAACTATTTCAATTAATGATTTTTACATTTATATTTTTATTTTCAGCATACTTGTCATTAAAGATTGAAAAGTTAAAACTTTTCAACTTCTTATTAATTCTTCAAAGTGTAATCTTACTTTTTTACAGGGGTTACAGTGGTAAGAAGCTGGAAAATAATCTTGAGTGTGAAATATTCCAAACTATTTTAGACGAGGCCAAGAATAATTATGATGAAAATATTGTTTACCGGCTGAATAGCAACACTCCAGACGATATGCAAAACAACGTTGAACAAATCTCCGAGTGGATTGAATCTTATAAAAGGCAGCACAGTAATGGAGAGCTTAGACAAGATCCTGTTATACTGTAAATAGTTGTTGTGCCTTAATCTCTGGATTTGCTCTTAAGAGCATTTTTGTATAAACTTGTATAAAATTTGTGTGACTGCAGAAACCTATTAATCATAAGGTTCATACACTCAAAAATCATCAGTCTCATTTTTTTTTTGTTGAAAGGTCTTTGAGATTTAAAAAAAAAAAAAAAAAATGTTTTTTTTTTTTTTTTTTTTTTTTTTTTTTTAAATATAATTAGAAAGTTGAAATCTTCAAGGAAATAAAGTGAATAAAAAAATTAATTTGTATTAAACCATATAATTTTATATGAAATGAAATTCACCTCAGATTACTAAATTCATAGTCTTTTGAATTTTAAAAAATATTCAAATTATTGCTTCTTTGCTTTCTTACTAATTCTCTGGGAACCTGTTTTAATTTACAAAAATTGGATTGACTGATCTTAGAATTGAAATTGGATATTGTGCTTCTTTGAAGAGATTTAATTTAAAATCTTTAAGAATGTGAGGCTTTTTGATTTATATTTAAAATGTATTTGTAAAAATATAACATTTTCAATTTATTTATTGAATAATATTTGAACATTCGGATTTCATAATTTTGAATTAACAAAGATTGCCATTTGAAAATTAAAATTTTAAAAATTAATATATAAAATTGAAGATAGAAATTTTTACTAAGGCATCCATTTATTCATCCCATTATTATAACAAAAATTTATTGCAGTGACAAAAGAAAAGACGAGTTATGCTTTAATTTTTATTGTTAGTATTTTATCAAGTAAGGGAATGGTAGAAATACATGTTAAAAATTATTTGTTTATGTATGCCAAATATACACAGTAAAAAGTTAAGTTTTCCTTGTAGATAATATATTTCAAAACATTTTTTCTCCTGTTCTGGTGAGCATTAAATACTTTTAAAAATCTAAAATATGGTTATTTAACTGTAGATAAATATTTTCAGAGCTACTTTTTTCTTTATGTGTTTTATTATAATTGGACAATTGAGGATGGTATTTATAATTAAAAGATCAACAATTGATTTTTATGAGCCTTAATCACTGAATGAACTCTATGCTATATGTTCTTTTCCTCTTACACTGCCAAGATACATTGTTCTATGCATAGGTGATTAAGAAGATTTTTTTAAGTGTGTGAGCCTTATTTTTTGAGTTTATTTATTGAGAGATAATGAATTTTAAAAGTATACACAATAGTTTTGCTGTATTTATTTTATGTTGATTCTGCCACTTATTTGATGTTGAGATAAGAATTGTTTCAGTGATTTGGAAATATTCCCTCTATAATTTCATTAATTGAAATAAGCTTATACATTTCATTTCCATTGAATTCGGAAATGAACTTTGGATATCCGAAGAAAAGAATATTCAAGATAATTAAGATTTAGTTAGGGATTTTATTGAGACTTCAACCAATTTATGTTAAATGTAATTGTTACATCATATCTTGGTGTTAATTTTTTCATTTTGGTCACTATTAAATAATGATATTATTTTTTTAAATTTCTATAAAAAGTTCTAAATGTATATTCAATAATTTATATTTTGTTTATATGGTTTTCAAATTTGCATGAATAATTTTAAATTGTTCTGTCATGTTAAAAATACTTTTCTAGACTGTCATTCTATAACATTTGAGTTATTTTATGAATCTTGGAGCGAAGCTAGAAACTTAAATGAAATATTATTTGTTTGTTGTGAAGGTTATGTTTTTTCCTTTAAGATGTAAATACTATTTGCCTTTGTTGTTTTTGTAATATTTTCTTTACTTTTTTAAAAATCTTGGAAATGCTGATGTTTTTTAAATGGTAGTTTTTTTTTTTTTTTTTTGCAAGATATATCTTTTTTAATTTCATTTGCGTGTTTTATGAAAGCTTTAAGTTTTTTATCTGTTGTTTTTTCTTGTTTAAAATCTGTAAAGCTATTCTAGTCGCATTGAGTTAGCTGGATGATTTGTCCTTTTGCAAGTTAATTCTTTAAATTGATATCAGTTTTTAACCATCAGTGAAGTTTCTCCAGTTGCTTATTGAATTTTGTAAATTTTTTTTTTATTTTTGCTTGAAATCTTAATAGACTTATTCAGTTATGATATACCTTTCAAATTTTTGGTTTTGGATCTGAATGAATCTGTTATTTGCCTATTACTGTTTGACTTTTTTTATGAACTGTATTTGTAAAATATTTTTCAATTCTTAAGAAAAAAAAGTCAGTGGATATCATAATAATTTATTATATAATTATTAAATGTATACCATAATCTTACATGAAAATATTAATTTATTTTCATTTCTGAGCATTTTTAAAATGTTTATAGCCTGTATAGTAAAAGGTTAAAAAATAAAAGATTTTAGTTTTTATTGCATTTTGTAAAATATTTTATATAATTTTAAGTTCTCAGTGCTTGTTTGGAAGGAAAATTACTGGATTTGAATTTTGTATTGTTGAGAAGATTTAATATAAAATAGTGTCTAATTTATAAATTGTTTAACATATTTCTGAAATCTTAATATCAGTATTCTTTGTCTCAGTTAACTTTACGAATTGTAGCTAAAAATCCCAATACACTTTTTAAGTTTTTAAAACTAGGTATTTCTTACATATGATTACTTATGTGTTTTTTGGCATGAGAAAATTGATTGCACTATTGAAAATTTTGAAGTGGAGTATGTATATCAACATATTGTCCAGACATGAGTTAATTTGTCTTTTCATGCCCAACTATTGTTGACCAATCACTAGTTAATTCATTTTTGCATGCACATTATTAATTTCAATTTATGAAAATCCAAAGCTAAATACAATATTTCAAAATATTTGTTCATTCTTTTAAGTGTCATTCAATCTAATATTAACAATATACTTTTGTTGGTATTTAGGCTTTTATCACAATTTAGGTAGTACAGAAATTTCAACCATGTATGATTGTGGAGTTGATGAAATTTTCAATGAATTATACATGGGTACTTTATTTGCTTCACCTTCCAGGTTGGTTTGAATTTATGGCACTGAATCCTCGTGGGATATATTATGTCATCACCTTTCAGAACTACTCAAAGACCATGTTTTAGGAAAAAATAGTCACTGACAGAAAAAAGAAATCCAACTAGAATGTATAGAATATGTTTTTCAAAATGAAAGCAGAATGAAATGAGATAGATTTGAAAAACCTGTTGTACATCATTACATGTAGATATAGCAATCACCAACTTGTACAGCACAGTTTATACTGAAAAAGTGTTTTAAAGTTTCACCTCAATTCATTATGTATAAATAAAGTTTATTTACTTCTCCCATGTAATTATGAAATAATTACTGATGACATGAGATGGTCTCTGTGTAAAATTGCCGACTAACAAGGTGTTTCGCAGAAGAAAGAACTTATGGCACTGAATCCTTGATTAAACATATGAAGCAGGATACAATTTGAAAAATGACAATTGGACTTGATGACTCTCTGAACAAAATTAAACTTAAGTTGACTTTAACACATTTAAATTTTTCGTAAATTATATTCACTTTGGTGTATACCAATGAAATGTGGGTTTATCTAACAAATTGAAATCACACAAACATTATTTTGATTTTAATTTGACATGTATATCATTTTGTTTGACTATTCTTAGTTTACAAAACCATACATGTGGAAAATTGTGATTATAAATTCATAATCTTTTTTTGCTTTGATAATGTCTAATTTTGTACAAAATAAGACCGCATTTGTGAGAAGTTTTGATTCATTACTTCATTTAAAAAAATGCTGCTCAAATTTGTCGAATACTGGTGGTGCTTACGATGATAAGGTCCATCTCAAGGTATTAGTGATTATTGGTTTGATTCCAAACTGGTGATTTTGATATGAAATACAAGGCTTAAGGTAAATCATCAAAAGATTTGAAGATGCAGTGTTGTAAGCATTGTTAGACCAAGACTCGCACTGTTTGCAATATTGTATCTTCAAATTTTTTAGGTTGTCAACAATGGATGAAGTCTCCACTCAATCACATTTGGCAGAAGTATGGAATGTGTGACTCAAAAAAGTGTTTGCAGGTGTTTGGCAACATTGAAGAAAAGAAAGGAAAAGGAGTAAGTACCACATGATTTGACTGAAAGACAAATGGAGGATCAAACAATCACCAGTGAAATCTTACTGAAAAGACGACGAAAATGTTTCCTATATCGAATCGTAACAGGTGTTGAAAAATATTTCTATTGATAATCCAAAATGATGCAAGGAAAGTTTTTTGGTACTCTGTAGTCTCTAAAAATAAAGTTTTATTTGAAAATGAACTGATAAAAACTAATGAAATTCTAAAATAATATCAAAGGGACAAAAGTTGTTGCTTTAGATTTAATGATGGCATTAGCAGTAAGAGTTTAAAACTCTGAATAGGAGATGTTTAGTAGGTTCCAGAACATAATCGTAAAGTATTATGATGTACAATGTTTCTTTTATGTAAAATCGATTTTACTGCAGAACTGTATATAACATTCAGTCGTAATCTAATTTTGTACAAATGAGTGTGTGTGTATGAATGTATATTCATAATGAATAAGTGCGATCAGAACACCATGATGTAACAGGTCAATTGAAAAGTCTCCGGCCTACCATAGTAAAACACATTTTTTTGGCAAAATTAGTTTTTTTTATTCAACATAATTCCCTTCAAGGGTGATTCACTGATTATAGCGACCCTCCAACTTTTCGATACCATTTTTGTTGTACGATTTGTCCTTTGCTTCAAAATAGGCCTCAGTTTCGGTGATCACCATTCGACGAAAATTTCTTCCCAGCGATCATTTTTTTTAGATCTGAGAACAGGAAATAGTCGCTGGGGGCCAGATCTGGAGAATACGGTGGATGAGGAAGCCATTCGAAGCCCAACTCATGGATTTTTGCCATCGTTTTCACTGACTAGTGACACGGTGCATTGTCTTGGTGAAGCAGCACTTTCTTTTTCTTCAAATGCGGCCGTTTTTCGGCCATTTCGTCCTTCAAACGGTTCAATAACGCTGTGTAATAGTCGCTGTTGAGGGTCCTTCCTTTTACAAGGTAGTGAATGAAAATTATTCCATGCGCATCCCAAAATACAGACGCTATAACCTTGCCAGTCGACTGTTTCGTTTTCCCACGCTTTGGAGCGGGTTCATCGTGTGCAGTCCACTCGGATGACTGTCGATTGGACTTCGGAGTGAAATGATGGAGCCATGTTTCATCCATTGTCACATATCGGGTTTATTACGCTTGATCATCTTCAAACACTGCTCCGAATCATCATCTCGTCGTTGTTTTTGGTCAAAAGTGAGCTCGCGCGGCACCCACTTTGCACAGAGCTTTCTCATACCCAAATATTCGTGAATGATAGGATGTACACGTTCAGTTGATATCTTTAGTGTGTCTGCTATTTCATTCAATTTCAATTTACGGTCATTCAAAATCATTTTGTGGATTTTTATTAATGTTTTCGTCGGTATCAACCTCTTTTGGGCGTCCACCGTCTTCGGTGCTCATTTCACCACGTCTAAACTTAGCATACCAATCCTCGATGGTTGATTTTCCTGGGGCAGTGTCTGGAAACTCTGCATCAAGCCAATTTTTTGCTTCAACTGTATTTTTTCCCTTCAAAAAGCAATATTTTATCAACACGCGAAATTCCTTTTTTATCCATTTTTTTCACAATAACAAAAGTTGCTTCACTCAAAATGCTATATTTCACAAACTAATGATCCGACATCTGTCAAAGCGCCATCTATGTGTCAGGCCGGAGAAGTTTTAAAATATTCACGTATTGATTTTTTACTTCGTTTGAGGAGTAGTAAAAATATGAGTGAAATGTGATTTTTTGTCAAATATTCTTCCTCTAAGAGAATTTTATTTCATCTACTTAAGTCTTCTTTGTCTACAAAAGTGAACATAAGCAACTTTTGTCAAAGAGGAGAAAAAACCGTTTTCATTTGCCCATTTAGTAATTTAGTTTATAGCCTGTCGAAGTCGCTTCTCAATGATATTCATTTCTTTTCCCATGCATGTAAGTTGCAAGTCATCAACATATATAGAGCTTTTACAGGTGGTATGTTTGAAATGTTGCGATTAATTTTTATAAGGAATAAAGTAACACAACCACTCCTGTGCTCATTCTGTTAGCTTCTACACCTCATCTCAGATTATTTCACCATAGACAGGTCGTAATAAAAACTTCTGCCAACAGTTCGACTTAAACATCACTGGCGATAACATTCATTTCTTCTCGGCTTCAAATACTGAGACCATACTAAGCCACATGCAATGGTTGTGGAATAGTCATTCTATATAAATATGCTCAAAATCCATACATTCGTTTAATTGAAGTAGCTAAAAATTTACCAAACGAGATCTCTTTATTTATTAAATTGTACTATTGGACTATTCTCTAATGTTGCTTGACACAGCATGAGTTTAATCAAATAGGACCAAAGGGGGGGGAAATAGCAAAATATTGTTTATTTTTATTTAAACAACAGCATTTTTCAGAATACTTGTTGATGCGTACTGTTGTACACGGTAATTGCATTACTCTTTTCAAACGAGGGATTTCAGTTCTTACTCATGATGGTAAAAGAATAACAAAAATTGGAGACTGGTTCAGAATGACCCAATTGAAATAAAATTTAAGTTGGTTTCGATTGTTATGCACAAATATTTGGTAGTAGATCACTTTAATGAAAAAAAAAAACATTTCTGTTGAATTCTCGAGCTGAATCCCAAGATTTCATTATTTTCATTGTTGAAAAGAAATCTGCAAAAATAAAATAAAAATACTAATTAAGTTTGAATTCAAAGTTCAAATAGGAATGTGTAAATAGAAATGAATCAAACTCTTCATAAAATAATGGTCTCCCACCCGAGAGGATTTTTGAGATCTAACCTTATTTTAGTTAATTAAACAGTTGATTCATAAACTTGCATGGAAGATACTAAGTTAGACTATTAAATCACGAGTGACGCACTCCCGGGATACCTTAGCGATCCTTCTCTATTTTCGACCCTCCTTGTCAACCACTTTTTATCTTTTTTTCAACTTCACGTCTAGACCACAGTTTAATCTTGTTTTGCGCAGCATAGCCATATCTGGCTCTTGCGC
>BMAW01056320.1:0-102572 GCA_019974015.1 Nephila pilipes
TACTTCTTAAGTATAACTTAAATGCTTCTAAAGTGAAAAATCTTTCGGAGTTGTGTATGAAATATAAAGTGTGCATCATCAGAATTGCATTAAATAGGATCAAAATGTGTTTCAATCTAACTCACGTTACATTTACATATTTTGTAACTTTTTTTTTATATATTTTATATCAGATCTACCATAAAATTCTGTTCGTTTGTGGAATAATAGAAACTTTTCATGCATCATCTATTGTGCAATATAATTTCCTTCTTTACTTATGACCTCTTGCCATAGTGATGGTAATTTGTAAATACCATTTTTGAGAAATGCCTTGTCTTTAGAGAGGAAGAACACAAGTAATGCTAGGTTGATATCGGTTTGAGATTTGAACAGTATTTTGTTTTGTTAAAAACATTCTGCAAGTAGAGAAATAGATAATAACGAGAGAGCACTAAGTCTAAGGGGTAAGGTAAATGCGACACAATTTCTCACCTTATATCTGCAATTTTCTGATGAGTTACCAAAGAAATGCGTGGTGTGCTATTATGATGCAGTACTGTGTGATGCATCATGTAAAATAATTCTTTTTCGAACAGCCTCTTTCTGCTTAGAGCTTTATATTAAGTTTAAAAAGCTCCTAATGTATTGTTCATTGGACGTACCTCCTTAGACACAGCATTCTCTTATGCAGGTTCAAGCTCGGCTTTGAGATGAAGATGATAGTATTTTCGAGTTCACAGTATGCTATTTTCCTTTCGATGTCTTCGTAGATAATCCGTTTTGCATTACCAGTTATCGTCTGGTCCAAGAAAGGTTCATTTTGTCCGAACAAGCAGAGATTTGTTCAGGACGATTGAATTAAAGAAATTTTTCTCAAGTAATTCAATATCTACAGACCAATATTAGCAATGAGAGAAATTATATTGTGGAATAAAAATTATTAAATATACAGAAAACGTATTTTTTTTTTTCACTTCTCAAACGGGGAAAACTTTCGTTTAGATCTTATAAAATTGTCAAGGTGAAGCAAAATTACCTTTTTATGCCTTTTATTTTTTAAATTGTGTGTGTGTAATGTATTCAAAAAGTATTTTCTTTTTACCATGCAATAATTTTGGACTCGCAGTAAATAGTTTAACTTATTTCCGTAAACATTCTTGATTATTTCACAATAAATCACCTTGAATAACTCTTGCAGATTTATATTGTGCGAAAGAAATTTTACCAAACGATTCCGAGACAACAAAAAAATGTCTTAAAATCTTTCATTGGGGAAAGGAAGAAACGTCAGACGATTAACGACTTACCGCAAAATATTTTGAAAATATTCCATAAAATTCAAACCTAGAAGAAGAATTTAATATAAAATTAAATTTGACATAAAAATTAAAATAACTTAGTAATGGTCAGAAGGTGGAATTTAATCCATGGAAATAATTAATTTACAAGTTTTTTTAAGTCAATGTATTTTAAATATACTTAGTAATGCTATGATTTCAAACTTCGATAAGCTATACATAGTGTATCAGTGAATTGATTTGAATATTGGAGCTTACTTACAAAAATTCTGCTCAATAAACAACAGAAAAATGATAAAAGTAATTTTTTAATTACTTTTAAAAGAAGGCAAATTCGAACACTCAAAAAGTGTCGTAGGATATTCATTATTGTTCATACCTATTACTCATTTATTTACGTCAATCTCAATGTTACATTTCGTTCAAATCAAGGTTGTATCATAAATATCTTCCAAAAAAAGCTTGAATCATAGTTGGTAAATAATGAACAAAAAATGGAACGATTCGAAGAACTTTCTATAATTCTCGATGATGGATTTTTTATCCTTAATTAAGCAATTTATAATAATGGTTTCCTTTTCAAGAAATTTCAAAACGTTCCTTCTTTCTCTTCACCATGCCACCAGAGGGCATTGCTCTCTGTATCGTTAATCTTAATTTTCCAAGAAGAAAATGAAAATGAATATAATGGAATTTTCTTCTCCCTAGGTGCTTTTGATTCATAGTTTGCTGAAAACTGTTCGCATTTAAATTAAATTTACGCCATGCACCTAAGCTTAGGGTGTAATAAATAATAATTCTTTGAAAGTTTAAATTGGGAGTTTTGAAGGGGAGAAGGAATTCCCAGAGAAACTGAAATTGATTAAGTGATTTTAGATTTAGTAAAATACTATTCAAGGCTCAAAATTTTGTGGAATTATTAATCACCTTGATTCATTGCTAAAATGAAACGAGTGAAATACTACGTGTTTGTAAGAATGTTGCTTCAAAAAAGAACAATAGAAAAAAAAATATTTTCTACGCGATTTTTTTAAGTTAATCCTGCCTAACTTAATGGTACACAGGAATAACTCAGAAATAATTCGATATAAAAACCAACGTTTTTAAAAACAACGTGTTTTTATGGTGGCAAAGTTTATTAGAGAATATTATTGAAATATTAGTTAAAACTATTAGTTATTTTTAACTTTAAAATATACTTAAAAAGAAACATATGTGAGTGTATTAAAAAATTCATAATACTCATAAAATCAAAACATGCATTTGAAAGTTTGTAAGTCATTCTCTTTAAAAAAATGGGAACCAGAATTCAGAAAAAATTATTGTGATAAGACATGGCGCCAAATATTGGAAACTTTCTTTCTTGCGAATGATTACTGAATAAAAGCCAGCAACCCTTACCATCTCGGAGATAGTAAAGGAGAGATAGTATCTCCCCTTTGTGAGTACAAAAGTTTTACGATACCTCATGCGGCGTGGGGAGTGCCCGGTTTTTCCAGAAAGGGAAAGAAATTTTTTCCTCAGTC
Organism: Nephila pilipes; assembly: GCA_019974015.1. Taxonomy (NCBI): domain Eukaryota; kingdom Metazoa; phylum Arthropoda; class Arachnida; order Araneae; family Nephilidae; genus Nephila; species Nephila pilipes. Next base: position 2,807 of record BMAW01056320.1, read on the forward strand.
CTAAATGCGCCGAGGGGAAAGAATATTTTGACTTATTAAAATTATTGAAATATTAGCTAAAACTTGTCGCAAACGTCTAAATATTGCATTGTTAGGCGAGTACGAACGATTCCCAAAATTTCAAAGCTCTAGCTTCATGGGAAGTTGGTTAAATTAACGATCGAAAATGTGATGACACACACACACACATGCACACCAAGTGAAATTCAGGAAAACGTTTTAAAAAGAGAACATTTTATCGTATTTATGACGTTGGGCTATTCGCAATTTTCACTTCTGAAATCTCTTGGACTTTATAGTAATATGCATAGCATAAAACTGTAATTTCTACCCAAAGATGTGCAGTGGATTGAATTAATAAATGGTGATATATAAATAAAATAAAATTGAAATAATTCGAGATAAAAACCAACGTTTTTAAAAACAACGTTTTTATATGGTGGCAAAGTTTATTAAGAAAAATTATTGAATTATTAGTTAAAACTGGTCGCAAATATCTAAATATTGCATTGTTAGGCAAATAAGAACGGTTCCCGAAATTTCAGAGCTCTAGCTTGATGGGAAGTTGGTTAAATTAACGATCGACAATTTGATGACACACACCAAGTGAAATGCATAAAAAGGTTAAAAGTAACTGAAATTAATTAATTCATCCGGTAAATTAAATGGTTGGAATGCAGTTTAACCCAATCACTCTTGGCGACAAGAATTATTTGGCAGTATTTTGCCAAATGTGGCTACCCTGGTCCGTTTTACGGACTTAACGTTCATCCAAACAAAAAAATCGCCAAGTTTGGTGCCAATTTTTGAAATCACGCCAAATGGTTGGGATAAACTGCATTATTGAAGAAAATACTAGCCAAAACTTGTCGCAAATGTCTAAATATCGCATTGTTAGGTGAGTGAGAACGATTCCCAAGGTTTCAGAGTTCTAGCTTGATGGGAAGTTGGTTAAATTAAGGATCGAAAATTTGATGACACACACACATACACACCAAGTGAAATTCAGAAAAACGTTTTAATAATTCGAAATAAAAACCAACGTTTTTATATGGTGGCAAAGTTTATTAAAAAAATTATTAAAATATTAGTTAAAACTGGTCGCAAATATCTAAATATTGCATTGTTAGGCAAATAAGAACGGTTCCCAAAATTTCAGAGCTCTAGCTTGATGGGAAGTTGGTTAAATTAACAATAGACAATTTGATGACACACTGATACACATACATACAGACACACACCAAGTGAAATACATAACAACGTTAAAATTAACTAAAATTAATTAATCCGGTAAATTTAAGGGTTGGAATACAGTTTAGTCAAACCACTCTTGGAGACAGGAATTATTTGGCGGTATTTTGCCAAATGTTGCTAAATTGGTCCGCGAAGCGGACTTAACATTCAACCAAAAAAAAAACAAAATCGCCAAGTTTGGCAATTATTCAAATTGCGCCAAGTGATTGGGCTAAACTGCATTATTTAAAAAATATGAGTTAAAACTTGTCGCAAACGTCTAAATATTGCATTGTTAGGCGAGTACGAACGATTCCCAAAATTTCAAAGCTCTAGCTTGATGGGAAGTTGGTTAAATTAACGATCGAAAATTTGATGACACACACACACACTCACTCACACATACACACATACACACACACACACCAAGTGAAATTCAGAAAAACGTTTTAAAATCAATATGGGACTACCATCCTTCATTATTTAATTACATTGTCATCTTCCCATCTAATTTTAATTATTAAATAATTACTAGACTTAATTAAAGATACATAAGAACAAGATAAATTACTTTATTAATCACTGAAGAATATGGATAAGGTCTCTCTTTCTCATCAATTCTAGATTATTAACAACTAATAAAGTCTGAGTCTACCAGTTCACTCGTTTTGATTCTATAAATTCTCGCAAATAATCTATTCTTATTTTAGTGCTTTTTTTAAGATTCGCTTCTACCCAAAAGATTAATTACTATGATTTAATACAACTTACAAATATTTATCATCTTGACGTTATCTTCTATATCCCTTCCTTTTTTATTACAACGTTTTTCTGAATTTCACTTGGTGTGTGTGTGTCATCAAATTTTCGATCGTTAATTTAACCAACTTCCCATCAAGCTAGAGCTTTGAAATTTTGGGAATCGTTCGTACTGGCCTAACAATGCAATATTTAGACGTTTGCGAGAAGTTTTAACTAATATTTCAATAATTTTAATAAGTCAAAATATTCTTTCCCCTCGGCGCATTTAGGATTGAGGAAAAAATTTCTTTCCCCCTATGGGAACACTAGGCACTCCCCACGCCACATGAGGTATCGTAAAACTTTTGTACTCACAAAGGGGAAATACTATCTCCACTTTACTATCTCCGAGATAGTAAGGGTTGCTAACTTTTAGTCAGTAATCATTCGCAGGAAAGAAAGTTTCCAATATTTGGTGCCATGTCTTATCACAATAATTTTTTCTGAATTCTGGTTCCCATTCTTTTTTTAATAGAATGACTTACAAACTTTCAAATGCATGTTTTGATTTCATGAGTATTATGAATTTTTTAATACGCTCACAAATGTCTCTTTTTAAATAAATTTTAAAGTTAAAAATAACTAACAGTTTTAACTAATATTTCAATAATTTTCTTTAATAAACTTTGCCACCATATAAAAAAGTTATTTTTAAAAACGTTGGTTTTTTGTATCGAATTATTTAGTTGAGTTTCATATATTTCTTTCTCAAACAACATGGAGTTCATTTAATTTTCTTCAACAAAAATAAACAATTATCGATATAATTGAAATTCTACTATTACAAAAAGAACCTTGATTTTGGCCAAGTCACGTAGCATTGAAACTTTTTAACTTTCAGTAGTGAATTACTGTGCATTTTATGTCGCAAGAACTATGTTCGGCTAAGCTGCTTCAAAAACATTTGTTAAGAACTCCACAAGTTTTTTAAATGTTAAGAAACAAGATAAAAGACCAAATTCATCAAAATCTCTGTAAAAATATTGTAAAAGGATTAAAATCTTAAATATGATTTAAAAATTTAATTTGTTTAAAATTTCCAATTCTGTTTAAAAACAAGCCAAGGTGTGGTACAAGTCAGTCAAATTTAAAGCAGAATCAGAAAATGTGCGACAATGATAATTAAGCATTAGACGCTATAAAAACGTGATGAAAAGTGTATGGAATATGACAGGACGGACACTCGGGAGAAATCCTCTGCAAACAAAATATACTGATGTGTGAAATGAGTATCTCTAATGCGAAGATGAATCATCCTGACATCCACTCTACACATTTGAACAATAGGCCATTCTCCGATGATAGACTTAACCCAGTGTAATTTCTTTTGGGTCAGAAGACTTCGTGATTTCTGCCATGCCTTGTAAAGAAAAGTTAAAATAAGACGCTTGGTGCTTTCTAGCTGGAATGCTAACTGTTGAGGATTTATTCCCAATCGTGTTGCCGAGTCCACGTATTCATTGATTGAGATACCCACATGCTTAGGCATCTGCAAGAGTTTATATTAAAACTCTTTTTATATAGCTTGCAAACATAGTAGGTACTACAAGAAATTTGCTCTTTTCAACAACGACGCCAGAAGTTAAAACTTCTTAATAGCTAGCCCGAGAGAGACGTATCTTTTAGCCTAGTTGATAAAGGCGCAGTAAAAAAGCGGACAAGTAAACTTTTCTTTAGACCCAATGGACCAGGGCTCAAAACAGCATCCAAGGTTACCTAACTCTCCACCATCACGAGGTCCAAAATATTCAGCTGCTGAAGTGGTGACCCAGGACATGAACACTAGATGGCATCACAACCTGGAACTACTGGTTGCATATCCCTCGACGTAAGACACTTCCCTAATCGTAACTAGTGATCTTTCTGCACGGGGCACGTGTCGACGAGACCCGTCACACAACTACTATCAGAGACTGCTGATGACATCCATTGGAAACTGTTCCAAGCAAAACTCAATTCAACCGGAAAGGGATGTGTATAAATTGCAGAAATGGCTGGAAAAACGACCTTCTCAACAAAGATTATTCAATATTTTTCACGATGATACTGGAGGGAGAGTATGCAGCAATTCTCTTCCCCTCCAAGGGGTCGCAAAACCATCAGCCGCCGGACACTCAAAGATCCTTTCATCAAATAACTTTATTCGGAATGGAAATGGGAGATAGGAATGGAAAATGAATGTGTGTGTAACCCTATGTAGTGTTGTCTACTGATTATTTTCGTCTTTCTAAAAAGTTCTCAAGTATGGCTGCTTTGGAATCCAAAAAAACTTGGCGCTATAATATTTTTGGCATATAAGACCATCTTCTCTTTCTTTCGAGCAGATATTCAAAAGGACAACCTACTATTTCCATCTTAATATATAACAATCAATTTAGGGTTTTAGACACAGATTCATAAATTAGCTTTGATTTGAAAGCCATTTACTGACAGTTAAATGGCTACGGCATCGATTGTAACAATTTGAGGCGGCAGCCATCTAATTTTGATTCGCTAGTAAATAGCTGCTAAATCAATCTAACCTGTGAATCTGTGTAAAATTTGTTTTGGCGTCATTAAACAGATGGAAGAACACAATGGTAACACCAACAAGTCTTAGCAACGCCATACGTAGTAAATAATAGGTACTGTTTGAACCTTTCTCGTACTTTTTCATTACGGTGAATATGGAATAATATTTCAGTATAGTATGTTGCCCTAGTGCAATCAATGTTAAGTGTGTTTACTCTCCTACTTAAGTCATAAAAATAAAAAGGAAAATTCTCATTCATGTGTAGTAGATATAAATAAAAACTTATTCTCATTATTTATAGTTGTTCATCATTTCAATTAGTTTATTCCGCTTTCCCCTGTGAGGAAATGAGTTTTTTCATAGTAGAGGTAGAATAGGGGTGGTTCCCGTTGTAGACTTTATATACACATCGTAAGAATCTAATAATGTGCGTTGAATAAAATTTCTTTTATTTTGTTGAAAATGAATTTCGCACAATTTTTACTTACGTGTTACTTCATTCATATTGTTTAATTTTGATTATTTCATATACTCAAGGAGTATATGCTTGATATTACCTGTCTTAAAGGATTCGTTTTCTCTCTCTCATTTGAGATATGTGTTATTTAATTAGCTTTATTTCTTAATTTCTTTCTTGATTAATTTCTTCAAGTTAAATGCGGCTCCGTTTAATGTTTAACGTTGTGTAGAAATAACACGAGGGCTACTGGCGACAGACTTCATAATTTCCAATCTCAGTCAAGTGTTGAGAATGACACCTCTGAGAGGGAACTTTACTATCCACACTTCCACACCACGCAAATGGGAGGGCTTGGAGCCACGACACATTTAACATCCATCACCCCCGCTTCATGGAGGGTCTTTAATAATACAATCTATAACCAAAAAAATGATGCACAAAGAAGGAGTTACCCGATTGTAATGAAATTTCGCATGCAAAAATATTTGGATCGAACATGCAAATGATTAAATTTTGGGTCCAATAAATGAATAGCGGGAACTACAGCGCATCGGAACAGCGCACTCAGCAGGTATATATAAGAAGTAATCCTGCTTTCACTATTGCACGCCACGCTGGCCCTTAACAGGGAGTTATGGTCTGGGGTGCCATTTCCCTTGATAGCCGGAGCCCTTTGGTCGTCATTAGAGGCATACTTACAGCACAGTGGTACATCGACGACATTCTGAGACCTGTTTTGCTATCGTTCCTTTTGCAGTATAGTACCTTCAGCAAGATAATGCCAGGTCACATACGCCCCGTGTTGCTATGAACTGTCTTACAGCTTGTCAAACACTTCCATGGCCAGACAGATCTCTCTCCAATCGAGCATGTCTGGGATATGATGGGAAAGCGACTGCATCTACCAGGGAATGAGGGAGCTTTATCACTCTGTAACATCCGATTACCTCGGATGTTATCTTGTGCCATCACTAATATCTAATATTAAACAATACGACACCAATAATTACAGAACCACCAAAACAGCTTTCAACATTTATTAATATATATCTACTAAGACAATACTAATATAGCTCTCCAAGTTAAGTTTATTATCACTTTAATTCAACCCAACAATAATAATCTAACAGCTTCTTACCAACTGCAAGTCTGTATCTGGAACAACTGTTGAAAACACTAGAACAATTCTCAACCCGAGTGGTTTACACTCGGACCTCAACTCTAATCCTTAAGTCAGCTTTCCAATACTATAACATTTAGATTCCACCTCTTCTCGTTGCAACGCCTCTCTGATCCTCCTTCTCCTCTCTTTCTCTACTCCTTCAGATGGAGTTTATATACTTCTTAATTTAACCGCTTCACTTCATTCCTAACTGCTTTGCATATTACATTCTTCATCACGTTTCATTTTTGGTTGGGCAAAGGTTGTTTAGCGAAAGCAATCAATCTCAATTTGAAAGTCCCCAAGGTTAGTGAAGAGAAACCGCGAATAGCCCAATGTCACAACTCTATACCACGACGTGTGGCAGCTTGCATCCAGGCTAGAAGGGGGTCAACACCTTATTGAGCTCGATTATTTGTAACTATGTAACTCTGAAATAAATCATTTAATTTTTCTGAAATTTTAATTTACTCTCTATTCTGTACATAATTTTCCTTTCCGCTAATTTGTGTCTCCTTCGGACAACTCCTTCTTGGTACAACGGTTTTTTTTTTTTTTTTTGTTGTTGTTGTTGTTGTTATAGAGTGTATCATGACTCGTACTCACGATTCGACAGAAGCAACTCCGGTTTGCGACAGTGACCACTAAGCTACCGCAGCCACTCATTTTTATGAAAACTTAACTTAAAATTTTAAAGTTGCACGTTTGGTCCCATGACTTTCAATTTTTAAAAAGCATCTTTTCATCCTACTGATGTGACTGGAAGTAACATAAACACTGATAAACTTATGATTTTTCCCTCAAAATTGTTAATCATTGATTGATTGAATGATTGGTTTTATTAACGTCGCAATAAAGGCAACACGAGGCGACTAAATTCGAGGCGACTAAGGCTATTGGTGACTAAACTCGTAATTTTGAACTTCGGATAAGTGATGAGGGCAATATCTAAGCTGGCACCTACTTCTTCTAACTTCCATACCTCGCCATTGGCCTCGACAGATTAAACGCTTATCAGCCCGGGCTACATGCCGGGTCGATATAGTTAGTTATCTTTCTCAGAATATGTTCATTACAATGATGATTACTTTTTGAATTTTAAGTGTTCCAAACGAAATTTAAAAATGGAAAATGTGTCTGAGTCATTAATGGCCAAAAAATCATTTTATAAAAATTTGCTGCAGTATCTATCATTTTTATCCCTCTAGACCTAATTTTAAATTTCAAAATTGTATAAGACAGGTACTTGCAGTATCTTTCTCTGCTGAACCAAGATTAGCTAAGAGGAGTGTACTTACTGTGTTTGAATTTCTCAGGAACAATTTAGCAACACTTACACATTTAATAAAAGAAACTCAGATAATTGAAAATATAAAAGCCCTTAGGAACACAGAAACAGTTTCACAATCCGAATCAAATCAAAATCACAAAAAAATTTTAATCACCTTTTCCACATTAAAACAAGTATTCTAATAAGTCTTCAAAGAAAAAAAACTGTTTTTACAAAGATGTTTAGCAGTTTCAAAGTCCCTGACATTTTTAGTTCAAGGTCATTACATACTAAATGAAGAGTAATTTTCCAGCAAAGAGGAAAAATAACGAAATGCATTTTAACGTTATTATTTTATGAAATGCTAGATTAATTATTCGAGGCTTATACGAAAAAAAAAACCTTGATAACGCTACTTTGATCAAAAGTGTATTATCAAGAGCATCTCTACTTTACCTTCCTCCAAAAAAAAAATGCAAAAAAGGGCCGTATGTTATTTATGTGAGAAAAGAAACGACTTTGTCAAAGTATAAAATGCGTAATGAAGCTGAAGAAAAAAAGTAAAATAAATAAAATACTTAAATAGGTTTGAGAAGAGCCATCATAAATTTTGTTAACTTTCAAGTTACTATTATTACAATTTTTTTTCAGAAACTTTTAAAAAAAGTCAAAAACAAACACCTGGCTAATTAACTTTTCTCTTAGAGAGATAGCCTGGCGTACTTCACTTTTTTATCAGAGACTTTTTAAAACTTTTTACTGTAATATTTTATTTCTTAAAGTAAAGCTCAGTTTTTTAATAATTTTTTTTATGTCAAAAAGGCCCAACAGTATTTCTCGTAATAGGAAAAGTACCATCAAAATGAAAAGTAATTTCACCACGTGACCTTTGTAATTTTCGTGAGAGTTAACAACTAATGAAATTGATATCTCTTTAAGATCAAAGTTATAAACGAAAATTTTTAAATGAAAATAATGTGTGATGTTTTGTAAGAGAATACATTTATTCATACATATATTACAAAACTTTTTAGAAAGTTTTTTGTCGACCAAAAGCACAACAGCATTTCTCATAGCAGGGTCTTTATCACGAAAACAAAAAGTAATTTCAGCGTGCCATTCTTTAAATTTTTCAGGAGAATAACCCATTAATGATATCCATAGCTCATTGATATAACAGATCAATTGAAAAGTCCTCGGCCTACCATAGTAAAACACATTTTTTTGGCAAAATTAGTTCTTTTTATTCAACATAATTCCCTTCAAGGGTGATACACTGATTATAGCGACCCTCCAACTTTTCGATACCAATTTTGTAGTACTATTTGTCCTTTGCTTCAAAATAGGCCTCAGTTTCGGCGATCACCTCTTCATTCGACGAAAATTTCTTCCCAGCGAGCATTCTTTTGAGATCTGAGAACAGGAAATAGTCGCTGGGGGCCGGAGAATACGGTGGATGAGGAAGCAATTCGAAGGCCAATTCATGGATTTTTGCCATCGTTTTCACTGACTTGAAATACGGTGCATTGTCTTGGTGAAGCAGCACTTTCTTTTTCTTCAAATGCGGCCGTTTTTCGGCGATTTCGTCCTTCAAACGGTCCAATAACGCTATGTAATAGTCGCTGTTGATGGTCCTTCCTTTTTCAAGGTAGTCAATAAAAATTATTCCATGCACATCCCAAAATACAGACACCATAACTTTGTCAGCCGACTGTTGCGTTTTCCCACGTTTTGGAGCGGGTTCATCGTGTGCAGTCCACTCAGATGACTGTCGATTGGACTTCGGAGTGAAAGGATGGAGCCATGTTTCATCCATTGTCACATATCGACGCAAAAACTCGGGCTTGATCATCTTCAAACACTGCTCCGAATCATCAACTCCTCGTTGTTTTTGATCAAAAGTGAGCTCGCGCGGCACCCACTTTGCACAGAGCTTTCTCATACCCAAATATTCGTGAATGGTATGATGTACACGTTCAGTTGATATCTTTAGAGTGTCTGCTATTTCATTCAATTTCAATTTAAGGTCATTCAAAATCATTTAGTGGATTTTTTTAATGTTTTCGTCGGTAACAACATCTTTTGGGCGTCTACTGCGTTCACCGTCTTCGGTGCTCATTTCACCTCGTCTAAGCTTAGCATACCAATCCTTGATGGTTGATTTTCCTGGGGTAGTGTCCGGAAACTCGGCATCAAGCCAAGTTTTTGCTTCAAATGTATTTTTTTCCCTTCAAAAAGCAATATTTTATCAACACGCGAATTACTTTTTATCCATTTTTTTCACAATAACAAAAGTTGCTTCACTCAAAATGCTATAATTCACAAACTAATGATCCGACAGCTGTCAAATTTATACACGCATCTCTTGAGGGTTTGAGCTAGCTAAAAAACATATGAATTTAATTCTAGTAGAGCCATCTATGTGTCAGGCCGGGTACTTTTCAATTGATCTGTTATATATATATATATATACATACACACACACACACACACACATATATATATATATATATTCCTCCCCCAATGCATCTTATTGGGAAAGAATTGGATTACTCCAAAATTTAATTTGTAAATTAAAGAAAAGAAACAAAGAAGAAAATAAAAGGCAAGATATCTCAATTACTAACATTTTTTCAAGAGACCAATATTTTCCAATGAAATAAAATAATCTTCACCTAAAAACTTTCTAATCAAAAACTATTCAATCAAAAATCATCTCTATTAAAAACAACCAATTAAAATATCCAAAAAAGCCCTTCAATTAAAAACTATCCAATTAAAAATTTAAAAGTGCCATTCTTTGTATTTTCCATAAGAGTTATTCACTAATCATATAGATAACTCATTAATATGCATGACGGATCAAAAGCACTTAATAGTTTTAAGTGAAAGTAAATTTTAATATTTTACGATATATAATATACAGTATTTATTCGAATCTAAGTCACGAACGATTCCAAGCCGCATCAATCTAGGGGGTGGGGGTGAAAAACTGAAATATAATGTAAACAGGTTTATCGATATTCTACATTTACGAAATTTTAAAAAAAATTATAATGAGAACTAATAAGAAGCGAATAATTAATTTATTTTAGAAGTATAAAAATCTTTCAAATATAAGCATGAACTTGTAATTGCTCAAACCGTTAGAACCATGTTCGAAAATGATTCGTCACTCCCACTGTCACATCCTTATTTGCAGAGTAACATTAAGAAATCCTTATTTGTAGACAAACATTAGATATATTTCACATTTTGCTTAGGTGTATATTTTTCCGTAATGCAAGTTCCAGACTCATCTTTCCAAATTTCGATTACAAATAAGCAAAACAAATTTTCACAGAAATTATAAATATCTTAGACAGTAAAGTGTCTTTCTGACCACTCTGCTTTTCAAGGGGGGGGGGGAATTTTTCTCAGCACAGTTTTGATATTTCTTGATTCTCAGGTAAAAAAAAACGCACCGTGAATTATTGCTTTTCAGGTAAATGGTAATAACACCTGTAAAAAACAAGTTTTTGAAAATGGGTTTTCTTTCAAACTTCACATTATGCGTAACATAGTTTTTTATATCTTTAATTTTAAGAGTCAAATGGGATCGTTGAGTCAAATTGAGTTGATTAAACAATTAGTTTTAATAATTAATTATATTATTTGACGGTTATTAAATTTATCCTCTAAAATAAATGCGTGTAAAATTTTTTAGCTCAAATAAGCCTCATGTTAATAAACCAAGCGACATGTAATTAAAATTACAGGAAACGATATATGCAGTTATTAAATGGAATAGGTTTTCGCAATGTCAAACTAAAATTAAAGCAAACTATAAATTTTTAAACTATGGATTTGTCGACTTGGCGAAAAACTTGGAATAAAACTTAATTCTTTAAATAATTAGTTTTAAATCAATTAATTTTATTAATTATAATTACGTTGTCGTATTGTCATCCAAAACAATCATGTATAGAAATTTTCAGCACAATCGAGCGCTTTAAAATGTGAAAAAAAAAAGCTCTTAAAGTTTTGACTCAGACAAAGTGTTAATTAATCGAGACAAAGATACAACGTCAGTTCAAAAAAACCCATTGATAATAATGTGAAATATTTTTGCTGTTGTTGAATTTTCAAATGAAAGATATGAAAAAAGGAATTATTGCATCCTATTATGACCTTCGTATGGCTTTATGTTCTGTTCAAACGATTTTAAAAAGAGTCCACGTTCACTTTGCGAAGCTTCATGTAAATGGTTAAGAACTGAAAAGAAATACATGTTCTTGCTTCCTACTCGTATTATAAGCTTGCTATAAGACTAGACTTTTGTGACAATTTTCACCTAGTCGGCAGAAGGAAAATAATGTCCATTAAGGTGCTGTTTTATCTGCTGCAAAAGACGAAAGTCACAGGATGCAAGTTTGGGTGTAATAACACTTTGCTGCTTCAATCTCTTTGTCATGCGGATCTCTACCTTTTTCAGTTTTCAGTACACCCATGAAAATCTCAGAATTGAAAAATTGTTTTGTTACATAGAAATCGCATTCAACTTTCAAGTAAAAAATTTCACTCAAATTCTTTAATAATCTCATGACCATCGATAACAAATCTCTCCTTAATATATGTAACTATGATCCTGATTTAAAAATTAAAAGACCAAAAAACATTCTATCAGTCATTCTATCGTTAAGTCAGATATATACCCCTACTCCCCTCTGATCAACACAGATCAGCCACTTAGAAAGCTTCCAGCCTCTGAGTAACCTTTCATCATATTATTACACAACTAAATGCTTTTTTAATTAAATTCATTAATTTCTTTTCCAAATTTTGTACAATATTAAATTTATTAAATTCACAAACGCAGTTCTGGGCAGGAAAAGCCGAAGTAAAGCTCTTTTTTAAAATTCTATACCTGACATGGAGATTAAGAGCATAACGCTCAGGTGCTCCAGTGTGGTCCCGTCAACTGAAAAAACTTTCAAGTACAATAAGAATTTCGAAAATCGGGGGAAATGTAGTTATATCTATGAAGATATTACTTATGAATTACACTTCGAAAATTAAATTTAAAATAACTGAGACACCCTAGAACCGAAAAAAAGCTTCTTTTATTCCAAGTTAAAATAATCCTTACCTTCAAAATAAAAAGCACTTTTAACAATTGTGAAATACCAACGTCACCAACAGATGACGCAGCCGTAGATATACTTCATGTTCCACATAATTCCAGAGACCAACCCCCCGCTCCGCACATAGTGCACTACGGGTACTTCATGTTCCACAGTCGGCAGAGAGAGAGATGCTCTGAGGTTCGCGAGCAGGCGACTTCAACTAACCCTCAGCTCCCACGAAGGGGATGCTTAGTAAATGTCCTTGCTGACCGCGAGAAGGCGATCAGGATCAAGAATTATCTTACGCATTGCGAAGACCGGCATATTGATTCTCCAACGCTGGACATTCTTTTGTGTTCTACAATCATAGGAATATAAATCATCCCAACTAAAGCTGTAATCATCTGCACACATAACGTAAATAAACGGACATTGTTACTTCAAATGGGGTGAGTGGTATAATTTCTAAACCAACACACACCCATATATATATATATATATATGTTGTGTGTGTGTGTGTGTGTGTGTGTGTGTGTGTGTGTGTGCGTGCGTGCGCGTGCGTGTGTGTGTGTGTGTGCGTGTGCGTGTGTGTGTGTGTGTGTGTGTGTGTGTGTGTGTGTGTGTGTGTGTGTGTGTAGAGAGAGGGGGGGAGAGGGGGAGAACATAAAATAATCAGAATCAGTTTACGAGAATTCTAAAGAAGAAGACGGGTAGGGGAAATAATTAAAGTTCAAAGCTTTTTTTTTTTCTCTGGCGTGACACGTGAGTTTAGAATTTTAAAAATTCAATTTTTTAATATTCTATTAATTAAATTGTCATTAATCCGACATCTAGGGAATCACCGACGCCCAATTTATTTTCAACAGAAAACATAACAAAAAAAAAAGATTTAAATTGGCTTTTCTAATTTCATTTCTACAAAATGAGTAAAGGTTTTTAAAAGATTTATTCGGGTTATAAAAGGCCTTTAGGTAGTGAGCTCATTCGAAAAAGAAAATTTCGATACGCATACCGTTCTAAATATCACCGAGTTGTATTAACTATTCTTTTATATCGGTAATCAACGAAATTAATTTTAGAGTATATTGTTGAATTTTTAAAAAAAATAAATTTGGAGAAAAAAAGGTTATTTGTATTCAAACAGCCGATAATCTTTTACCGATATATGGTTAAAAATGTGAATTTATTTTCGAGGTTCCATATACTGGATATTATAAAATAAAACTTACAATCATCAGCCTCCATCATCTCAAACGGCAGTCTGGAGAAGTCGGTCTGTGACCTTCCTAATCTGCGACCGGGAATTATGACCGGTGAAAAACCAGTCACAGTTCGAGATGCGTCATTCCCCATCATCTCAAACCGCGGTGTAGAGGAAAACAGGCACTCAATAAGCTTCCTATTCTCCGGCTGTGAGGTGAGACCAGTAAGACCAAGAACATTTTGAGATGCGTCAGCCCCCAACATCACAAACTGCCGTCGTATGGAAGTCGGTACCTTAATTGGTTTCCTTATCTCCAGCCATGAAGCAGGACCGGTAAGGCCAAGCACATTTTCATATGCGTAAGCCCTCATCATTTCAAACGCTGGTATTGAGGAAGTCATACCGTGAATAAGCGTTCTATCCCCCGGCAACGAAATTTGACCGGTAAGGCAAAACACATTTTGAGATGCGGCAGCTGTTTCATCCAGAATGAAATTTCTTTAGTTTCATTTCAGACGCTCCAACTCTATAGAAATTCCTGATACATTTAGCCCGAATGCAGCAGTTACAAAGAAACTTCAGTTTTGTGATTCTAAAGGAATTACAGTATTTTTTATTTATACACTCTTGTGTTTAAGATTCATTTTATTAGCACCCAATGGACTCTTGTTTCTTTAAAATTTAAATTTGTGCTGATCACTTTTCAAAAGTTTATCGTAAAAAAAATAATAAAGTATTTAATATTTTATTGTGTAATTTTATTTTAACACTCGAACAGAATACTGTTGCCAACATTCATAATTTATCACCCCTTACATTTTTTAGTCTAACGCCAACATTCAAGTTAATTTAAGCAAAATATATTTTGATACTACAACTAGGTGAAATCCTTCCAATGTAATATCCATCATCAATAAAATGTTATTTCCTTTTTTACGACATTTTTTATTTAAATACTTCATTTTAGATTATAATCGAGTGAAGAAATTTTCTAACTTAAATTTTACCGGATTGAAAATTTTTTTTAAAAAGTATAAATAATTAATAAAGTTTTATATGCATGATAGTTTTTCCATTAATATAACAATGAGAAGTTTATAATTAAAATAAAAACAACGTAAAAGATTTTAATAAAGCCTTTTCGTGCCACAAAGTAACGGTATGAGAATATTGCCATTTCCCCTGAATATATTTTTTATGCTTTAAAAGAAGAAAAGTAAGGCAAAAACAATCAATTTAAAACGTATTTGACAGAAAAAGTTTAATTTTTCTAATCTAAAGTGATAATATTTTGTAATCAAATTGTTGTTAAATAAATATTACCCTTTCAGTGAACCTACAGAATTTTCAAATACTTCTAAATTTATTCTTGCATATAATTACGTACAAATATATTTATGTGTCCTAGTTTACAAAAATTAGTTATTATATATTTAAAGAATAATATTAATCACTTTTTCATATTGCGTTATGCAAAAAGTTTGAATCTTATTGTCCTCCCTGCAGAACTACGAACTGTTGCTAGTGAGACAGTTCTACAGATCATGTGAAAATATCCCTAGAAGTATTTCTAGACAGGTAGGGAGATCTTTGCGACAAATTCGGCGATGATATCTGTCACTAAGTTGCCAAACATGAAGACTAAAATTTGTGTCTCTAGATGAAAGACGATAATACTCTAATACAAAAGAAGCATCTAAACGAATCTATAAGGGTGATATATATATATATATATATATATATATATATATATATATATATATATATATATATATATATATATATATATATATATATATAACCTCATTATTTTAAATTTCGCTCCTCAGTTACCACTTTACTTCCTCTTAAATTCTTTGGTTTTTAATAATTTATTTTGCTTTTTCAGGATTTTGGTTTTAATTTTTTGATTGTTTAGTAATTCAAGCAATTGTTTATGATTTGTATAAATACTAATTTATATTTTAACGGTGTCCTTAAATATTTAGTTTTTCATTACATCAGAAAAACGAGAATTTACCTTGCTATTGATTTCATATTAGCGATTTCTACCGATCACGTGGGTAACTCACGTTGTTTAAGATGAAGGGATTCTGAGGAATTTCCCTGATATCTATCAGACTCATAGATATCGTTTCTGTCATATTTATGATTATGTTAAAAAAGGGATTCAACAGATATTTTGAGTGCGTGATATAATAAATAAAAGGATTTCTTAGAATTGCATGATTAAATAGGAATAAACTCTTTATTTTTGAGTTATAGGAACGAGAAAATTAGGAAATTAAATTAGTTTTATGAGATCATTACACACACTTATATATATGCTTAAACATAATCCCTTAAGCATATGCTTCAGGTATTATGCATATATACGAAAGGCATTCCATAAAAACTGAGATCTATTTTTTTACATGGTGGCAACACCACAATACTAAAAAATAAAAGTGCAGTTCCGAGCTTGTTTAAAAAACTTTTATTATTTGCCCTACAGAAAATTAGGTGAATGATTCAGAGTTATCCTCCGAAAAATAAACTAGAAAACCAAATATCCTGGAAAGATCATGATGATTATTTTCTTCGATCATAAAAGTGTAATGTATCAGATACTGTGCTTCTAAAACCTATTGTGAATATTATGTTTCAGTTTTGAAAATTTTGCGACAACACATATCAAGAAAGCGTTATGAATTGGTAGAGAAAAGGACATTGCATCACGTACGTATGTCTTTACTTCTGTGCAGCAATATCTTAGCAAACCAATATAAAAATCATGCTACATCTCCCTTACAGTCTAGATCTCGCCCCATGTGATTTCCGGCAGTTTTTGAAGTTGAAAGCAGCTCCGTGGCAGAAAGTTTAATAATACAGATTCAGACGTTATTTCAGCAGTGTAGGGTTCTTTGAAGTAACTACATGAAAAAAGTTTCTCTACTTCTTTAGAAAAGTAGATTGAACAATGGGACCATTACATATAATCTAAGGATGTTTAAGTTTTTGCAGTAAATATATTTCTTAATTTATTATGATTTTACTCTGAGATTTTATGGAACGCCCTTTGCGTATATATATATACACTCAAACATGTAAGATACTCAACCAAGTAATCATAAATATTCGATTGTTAATGTTTTCGTAATTTCGTTTGCAAAAAAAAATTTTAAAAAAATGTTTTGAAAATTAAACTTCTCACCCAATTTGTAATTGTTTTGTAATGTGTAGCCGTATTTATTTAAAACTTGAGAATATTCTAAATCATTTTAATGAAACGTTTGTAGATTTTTTACATTTACAATAAAAATGCATGTACCGAAAAAATATCAATTGCCAAAGCATTCAGTAGACAAAATATTGTGTAATGTTATTTTTAATGCCTTTTTGAGTAAAATACTAGGATGGTCTGAAAACTTTTCGACCTAACAAAGAGATAAGATACTTTTTTGTAAATTTATTTTCATAGTTCCCTTGTAAGTCAACACACTTTTCCCAGCGATGTTCCCATCTCTCTAACCAATCCAAATGGTTCTCAACATCTTCCACTGCAAAATAAATGTTTTCGTAGGAGATGTCCTCTTCATTTGACGAATTTCTCTGCCTTTTTAAGCGCAAATTTTACATGAGGGGACAAAAAGAAGTCGCTTGAGGCTAGATCTGGTGAGTAAAGAAGATGGTCAAGCAGTTTAAATCGTAATTCATTGATTTTCGCCACGACAAACGCTGAAGTGTGAGACGGTACATTGACTTGGTGAAACAGATTTTTTCTTCTGTAAATGTGGCCATTTTTTCGAAATTTCTGCATTCATGTAATCATGTAATGTATATATGCATAGTATGCTCTTGTAATGTCCCCTTTCCTGTTTGAAGATAATCAATTAAGATAACGCCATAACATTTCCAAAAAACAGTCACCATCACTTTCCTTACCGAAAAATCAGTTTTTGCTCTTTTTAGAGCAGATTCCCTCTTTGTAGTCCATTGTTTTTACTGTATTTTTGTTTCGAGCGTATAATGATGTATCCAAGTTCTATCTACAGTAATTAATCAGTGCACAAACTCTGATTTATTGCGTGTAAACTTCACCAACAGAGCATTTGTAATGTTCCTTCAAACACATTTTTGACCCAACTCGAACAAATACGGCAACCAAAGTGCAGACAGCTTTATCATGCCTAAATCTTTATTCAATATGTGACCAACACGTTCGTTGGACATATTCATTGCCTCTGCCATTCCTTTCACTTTAATTCTACGGTCGTCTAGTGCCATTTGGTGAACTTCAGAGATGTTATAGTCAGTGTGTGACGACGAATTATTCTTATTTACCTCTTGTGCTAACACTAAATGCAGCTAAACTCAATGTACTAACACTAAAAGTCAATAAAGCGTTCAAGAAGACATTTCAGACTATGTTTATTGACAAATTGCTAGTATAACGACAAATGTAACCGACTCTCCCCAATTATCGCTTTAAATATATTAACATGATCTACCAATAACAAACTAACAGAATCTTACCACTAGCTTAAAGTTGAATCTGTCTTGACTTCTAACTTTCATTATGCAGCCGATAACTAGTAAGAATTCTCGGCCCCGTCTTTGGCTCTGGAACAATTTCCAAACACTAGAACCCCTAAACCTCTTTCGTGTGTCTCAAGCTTAATTTACATATTTCCTATCTCCCTCGCTTCACTTTATTTCTACCTGCTTGTAATTTAAATATTCACGTTTCATTTTTGGTTGGGTAAAGGTTGTTTAGAAAAAGCAATCAATCTTAATTAAAAGTCCCCAAGGTTAGTGAAGAGAAAACCGCGAATAGCCAAACGTCACAAGTGGTTACAGTTTTTGGACATCCCGAACATTCATCGTCTCCCATGCTGGTACGGCCATTTTAGGCCATTTAAATTTAGCTGTCTAACATTTCATAGTGGTAAATGATGGTGCGGAGTCCCGGTACACAGCGTACAACTCATCTTTGGTTTACGTAGGCGTATTCTCTTTCATAAACAGATATTTAATGACAGGACTATTCTCGATGTTTTAAACTTTCACAAAAGCATTCACATCGACTCTTTCAAACCATTGTCAAACAACAACTGCGCGTCCAAACTGGCTAAAAATTTGGCGAATACCTGTCGAAAGATGCGCAACTACACTTTCTAGCTTTTATTGACGAGTGCTACCAACTTCGCGTTAAGATTGGAAACTTTTCAGACCACACACGTAATCAAATTATTAAAAATATTTTCAGTATATTTTGTAAAAATAATTAGCGAACATAGATATTTTTTTAAAGGTAGAGATTTAAAACTAATTGGAATACGATATCAAAGAAAATTTCTTCATGGAATTTGACCAAAATAGAAATCTGAGGAACTCCATGTATTCTTTAATACATAAATGTATACATACATACATATAGGAATTATATTTTGTCAAAGTTTGTAGATTTGTTTTTTGAATTAACAAAAGCTTTCGCCTGAGTGTTTTTAAAGCCTTTCACAAAATAATTTAAAATTCGAGTAGATTATGCTATCTTTTATAAAAAGTAAGATAAGGTTCCATTTTTAAAATTAAATTTTAAGTTTTATTTTATTAAACTAATTTTTGAACTTTACCCATTTTAGATTCTACAGTAATATTTCTATTTAAAAGTGAGTAAGCAAACGATATATATGTGTTCACAAATAAAAGTGAAAAAATATTTTTAACGAATTAATACTTCTTAAAATTCAGTTAGATTCAAACAAATTTGTTAAATGATAGCAATATATACAAAGTAGGAACATTTTACAAATGAAAAAAAGTTATAAATTAAAAAGGAAAAATTTCTAACAATTGCGAAATTTTTCCTCAGACATTACATAAGTGTTCAACAAAAAGATAACTATTATACGTCTGGTATCCAAGTTTGTATGTCTTTTGCAAAATTTCATATTTTTTCTACTTAGTTGATAGCTTAGGTATCTCTTAGCATATTTTTATACTTCTCTGCTAATCTTAAGAAAAAGAAAATTTCTTCTCTAATCTCTTCAGTATCAATTTTTTTTAAAAAGATGAATTGCTTTTGTTTCCTTCTCAACATACATCACATCGACTGTGATAACGAAGTTTATTTTAAGTTTCCTGTCTTTAAGACCCATAACAATCCTTAAAGTAATGCAAGAAAGAAATTACTTTCTCAATTGCGCTTTCAGATGCACTTTATTACATTCAAATAGATCAAATAGTAAAGATGTGAGAATTAAAGTCGAAACTCCATAGGATTAACATTACGTCCACAACATAAAAATGGCTGGTAGACGGGAGCCTTAATTACGATAATTCAACCCAATATACAAATATCTAACGGCTTGATGCTATTCTCTACCTCCTTTCTCTTTCCTTTCATTTCAATTTCGCTTATACATCACTACATCTGATGCAAATCACAAAACTTCATATCTTTATCTAATTTACCTAATCGCCTTTTGAGTTTGTTTGGAAAGAAAGAGTAATTTTATGCAGCTCAAATTACCAAAACTTTCCCGTGGTTATTGAAGAGAAAATCGCGAATAGCGCGATATCACATTAGAAACAATATTTTTAACTCTTTTGAAGTTAAGAAATAGAAATATTGTAGGTATGGAAACTTATAGAAAGTTTTGATAGATGATAAGACTGAAATTTTCGCAGAGCGATGATCCTGTAAGTTTATCCAAGCTTTGAGATGAGAAAAAAAATCAAACGTAGGATAATCTACACTTTAAATACAAATACATCCTCATGCTCATCCGTGGACATCGCATGACAAAAAACGTCTTCAGGTATTACTCGTATTCAGATCGGTGAACTCTAAAGACAGAAAATACAGTAACTAAGAAAAGAAAGTCTATTCATTCAAATGGATACAATACCTAGAATTCTCTGAATAATGACCTTGTCCAGTGATAACCTTTGCCCGAAGGACCACGAATCCTGAAAAGGATCAAGAAGTGATATATTTTCTCATTGACAATAAAGGAACATTTACTAAATCAGATTACCCCTCTTTAGGAGAAAAGGACAGTATCGCGTTCGATTTTCCACATCAAAGTCATTTGCGAATAGGAGATACAATCTTTAAGCGACAAACATTTGAGAATTAAGAGTCTTAAATTTGTAATAAAATATTTCGAATAATTAAAAAGTGATAGTTAAATTAAATTCTTCAAATTGAGATCAACAAAAACTATGGAGAGGGGTCCATTGCGTTTTTTCCTTCAACCAACACTTTGGAGACTTTAAATTATGTTGTTCTAATTAAAAATATTTCCCAGTAGATGGAACTTGACATATGTAGATTATATTACGATTATTGAAAAGTGGAGAATAGATCTGATTAATTGAATTTATAAGTAGTGAAAAATTTAAAAGGTAGCTAGCTTAATTATGATAGAAAGAGAAAGTTGAATGTATAGACGAAGAAATAGTAATGGTATTGACGAGTGTAAGGAGTGATTAGATCACAGCTAGGGAAGACTTGCACAGGATAAAAGAATCGGAACCTCAACTCTAAATCTTCTGAGAACTCGAACCCGATAGGTTATAGGTAAGATGTGTACTTCGTTATTATAATAAGTGTTTTATTCTGAAGCTTATAGGGTAACATCCGCAGATTCAGAAGGCTAGGGATTAACTTTTAAATATTCATAGATTAAATTAAAAGAACTCATAATTGTTAGACTTTCTGTTCATTTGATTGTGTTGTTTTATGACTTTGTCATATTTATAAAGATTATGGGTTTGTTTTTATTTCAGAATATTATTCTCAAGTTTATAGATTTTTAAATCCTTGTGAATTTTTAAAAGATTGAATAAAAACATTTTACCGGTGTAATGGGAAAAAATCAAAGGGTTGGTGTAACTGGAAATTCATTGAGAAACCTTTTTTTTTTTTTAATTTATTCATACCAAACTTTGAATTGTATTTAAAACAGGAAATTTTGAGCTTCAAGGCACTATTACTACACTCTCTAACAAAGAAAAAATAAGTGGACAAGTAAGTGAGCGATTCTTCACCTGAACAAAGAATGGAGACTAATATTTGACCTACTGTGTCTCGGTTAATACATTTGAAGCACGTGACTTTTACGAAATTTAAGATTTTATTTTATTCATAAAATGTTTATTTATGTTTAATTTTGCAATCAAACTTCCTTTAAGAATTAAATATTCTTAAAAATTAGAATTTTACTAAAATTTTGGTGCTTTGATTAAACAAATAGTGATCTGTTGCAGAACCCCTGTCAAAGTTCCAGGAAGCCCTTGGGTTCCACGGACCCTAGTTTGAAGACCTCTGATCTAAGGCAAATAGTTCCTCAAGTACATCTTCCCTTTCGTTGCAGAGAAATTCATTATACGGGTCCCATTATGTACCTGGAGAATCGACTTCCGCTTCGTCATCAACATCCCATAATGAATTGTCTTCAATTGATTCAGTTCAAAGCAGTTGAATTCCCCCACTTTTTGAAAGATCTTTTAGCCATATTTGTGAGAGGTACATTGGCATGTGCAAGTGCAGAGATTTCATGTTGAGCCGTACACATGTTCACATGAATTGTTGAGCTGTACCTGTGTGTCCAGGTGCAGAGAATTAACTTGTTAAATTGTTCGATTCGATTAATTGATTACTAACGTTACACTCAGAAACAACGCAAGGGGTAGAGGCAATGTAATTTTGAATTTCGGTCAAGTAACAAGTATAGCCCTATATATATATATATATATATATATATATATAACCAATGATAGCACTTGAAGCCTTGACAGATTTAATGTGCATCAGCCCTGCTGCTCGGCTGATCTTTAGACGTAAGACTCGAATCCATGCCTCGATAGACAATTTCCGCCGCGAGTTCATGACCATGACTACTAAGGCCAATGAACTTGGTGACTCAGTATCTGTTTCAATGGGCAGTGCTGGAAAATTTAAGAAAACAAAACACGTTCCAGATGACGATCTCTGATCTAAACTAAATTCAATGGCTACTGATTGTTTGGAGATCGTCTTATAGGACGAATATATGCTAAGACTTAACCGAAAATTTTTTCCACGTCTCATCTGTCGAATTATACGGTAAATTACTTATGTGGAACTGAAAAAAATAAATGCTTGTTTTTAGTACATTTTTGAATGTAACACCCCTTTTTGTACTCGATTCGGGTCTCATTAGCACGTTTTCATTGAACGAAGTGTTATCTAGAAGCCTATTTACCGTTTTATAGGAAGGTTACCTGAACACAACTCAACTCATGAAAAGTTTTTGTTTCTTTTCAATTTCGTGCCACGAAGGAATATCTGAAAAGAACATATAGAAAATATTTCTATTTAAAAAAAATGCACCTCCTCCTTTATAAACAACTAATCTGTTTCTTTCTTGGGAAATCATAAATCAAAATGATTGATTGCGTTTGGAAAATTAATACATAAGAACGTGTCTTTTGCACCCAAAATCGTTTTATCAATTTCAAGTTTTGAATAAATAACTTATTAAGTCCCAAATGAAGTAATTACTTTACCGAATTATTCATCGCTGCATAAAATGTAAGGCGTGTCAACGAACCTTCCAGAATGAAATCCGAGTTGTTTGCAGCCAACTCAGAATCAAAAACACAATCGGGAACAAAATCATATTCAATCATTTTCATTTTCTCTTCAGAAAATAAAGATTTACGACTACCAATAGCAACGCTCTCTGGTGTTAACAGGAAGTTTAAAAAGGAAAAAGGATTAAATCTTCCTGAATACGAAATAGTTATGATAAATTACTTAATCAAGGAAAAATTTATCATACAGAAGAAGAACTTTTTTGAAATTTCTTCCATTTTCATTATTAATTAAATTGATCTAAATTTAATTTTCTTATTCATTCTGAATTTGATCAAAATGGAAAAAAAAACTGAACGTAATATTCGATATTAAATTTTTTTAAAACATTTAATTCTATGTTTTCATCATCGGTGTAAAATTAATTTTCAAAAAGACAGAATACTTGTAGTAATTCATTTTCAGCCACCCAAGGGGCTATTATTTTATTTCGATCCCTTTTCGAGGGCCAGATCACTTTTCGTGTACCAGATCAGTTTTATTTTTTTATCATCTGCTTCAATTTTAATTACATTTAGTTTAAATTAATTCAATTTAATAATTTATCGTTTCCTTAAATTTTAATATCGGAAAAGTTTATTATCGTCTATTTTTCGATATTTCATCGTTTACTTTAATTCTTATATTTAACTGAGTGATTTAATAATAATTATGAAAAAAGAGCATTTTGGTCACTAAATCTGTTCTTTGCAAAACTTTTCATAAAATCCTTTCGCACGAATATTTAACCGGCGGTCAGATAGAACTAGATGACCGATAGTTTCGATAATGTTATCCGATTTTGACAAAGAAGGGTGACCCGGGCGTAAGTCCTTTTCAACGTCTTCTCAGCCATCTTGAAAACGTTTAAATCTCTCAAAAACATTTGCTCGCGATAAACATTTATTGTCAAACACTTCTTTTAATAAATTAGAATTTTCAGTAGCGAATTTTTCAAATTTTCTTGTGAAATTTCACAACATTTCGTTGTTCTGTTTTCAGACTTTTCATTTTTATGGAGAAACAAAAAAAAAAAAAAAAAAAATTTAATCCAAACGAAGACCTCGTATATACGGATTTGTTTACAGAATCTAGAGGCACTGCATTCGAAAGAGAAGGCTTCACGCTAAACAGCTAACTGTCGCTGGCATTTTGCGCATGCGTACTTCTTCTGTAGCAGCGTCAGTCTCGTTATTTCACAGCCACACCTGGTATGATTGTTTATTAGCATATGTTTAATAATTATTGATTATTATTGATATGATTAGAAACAATATATATGGCAATTCTCAATTTTTTTTATAGTAAAGTTATCTTCAAAGTTATATGGGTACTGAATAGAATGATTCAGTTGAGGAAAATGTATTATTTTACGTCGCTTTTACTAACAATTTTCGTAATGAATAGTGGGAACTCATTTATTGAATGATAATGAATTAAACGAAAACATCGGTATCTGACTTTCTGACTTCTCTCTCTTTGAACTTCCTCCTCAAACAAAATGAATATTTTGAAACTCAATTATATTTTTATTCG
This sequence comes from Nephila pilipes, assembly GCA_019974015.1. Lineage (NCBI taxonomy): Eukaryota > Metazoa > Arthropoda > Arachnida > Araneae > Nephilidae > Nephila > Nephila pilipes. The sequence continues at coordinate 27,694 of BMAW01056320.1, forward strand.
CAGGAATCGCAAGTTTTTAATCTTAACGTGTGTGTAAAATGAAATCTCTAATTCACCCTCTTCAGCTTTTGAAAGAGAACTGTGGGTGATGATGGAAAAAACATAAGCTTATGGAAATAACATAAATGGAACAACATAAATTGTTTTTAGCCCCCCCCCGAAGGAGTTATTGTTTTTAGTTAACCCAAGTCTGCAGTACTGTCCACTTTTTAAAAACTTTTCTTGTTTTTGCGTATATATTATTATGTCTGCTTTCACCAGCAACGAACTTAATTTTCAAAAATACGTCATAATAAATTTCTTCTGAATTTTTTATTTGATTGAAATAAAATACACTCATGGACAAAATAATTAGCGCACCAAGAAGGAGTCGTCAAAATGAAACGAAATTTTACATACGTAATGATTACTTTAAAATAAGTAAATGATTAGAAAATCAAAGAAAAAGGATCATTCATTTCAGAGAAAAAGGCAAAAGAACGGAGGATTTAATACCTTGTTGAACCCCCTGTAGCGCGAATGCACGATCCGATACGATTGGGCATTGAGCATACAAGTTCTGTATGATGTCTAGAGACATTTCATTCCATATTTGCAGTAACCTTGCCTCTAGTTTGATCAAACTCTTGGAACGCCGAACTCGCCATCCCAAATATGCTCGATAGAAGACAAATCTGGGGATCCGGCAGGCCAAGGAAGGATAGTAACAGTGCGGAGACAGTCTTGTGACTCCCTTGCCGTGTGAGGCCAAGCATTGTCTTGTTGAAAAATGGCTCCTGGGAGCCGTTGAATGAGTGGCAACATATGTGGTTGCAGGATGTCATGGTGCCACGGATCAATACTAGGGGTGACCGTGTATTGTAGGCAATGGCACCCCATACCATCACACCAGCTGTGGGAGCGGTGTGTCGCTGTAAAGCAAAGGCAGGATTGAGGCGTTTATCACGGGGTCTCCACACACGAACACGATTGTCGGCACTGCTGACATTGAATCTGGATTCGTCGCTAAAGACGACCTGATTCCATTCCGCTGCAGTTCAGTTTCCTCGTGCGCGGCACCACTCCAAACGGAGGTGTCGATGGGTGGGCGTCAAGGGCAGCACACGTAATGGGCGCCACGATCCCAAATATCCTTCAGCCAGGTGCCTTCGTATGGTTCGAGAAGACACAGGGGCCCCTTATGAAGGTGCTACCTGTGCCTGGATGGCGACCGATGAAGCAGGTGGTTGTACGCGTGCATTTCTTATGACGTGGCGGTCTTCTCGACGACTGGTCTGTCGAGGGCTTCCTGAGAGTGGTCTTCGGGTAAACGATATCTCTCGGATCCGCTGGTCCCAACACCTCCTCACAACACAATCAGAGCGGCCTAATTGACGAGCTACTTGCCTAGCTGAGCATCCAGCTTCCATCATGCCGATGATTCTCCCCCTCTCAAGCTGCGACAGCTGCTCGTATTGTCTTCGAAAACGGCGTAATGGCATGTCTACCTCAGCTCTTCCTTTGAAAGCGATTCAGCACACTCAAACAAGCTTTGGATACATGTTTTATACTCCACGGAGAATGACGTTAAACGCCCTCTACCGGCTATATGTAATGCGCAATCAAGCTGCATTTCTAATCATTTGCATATCTCCCCGAAATGTTCCTTCATGCCAAGTTTCGTTACGATCCCGCAATTATTTCTTGGTGCGCTAATTTCTTTGTCCATGAGTATATATGCAACTATGCAATATATGTTTGATACCTGCTTTCGCCACTAATGAACACAATTTTCGAAAATATATCGTAATAAATTCCCCCAATTTTTTATTGGATTGAAGTGAAATAAATATAAAAATTAAGGACTTTATTTACGTATCTATTTATTTATTACCTTAAATCATATGTAAACTGGAATCAAGATATGACTGAAAATAAATAACATTATTCAAAATTTTAAGTTGTGAGGCAGCCTCTATTTTATTTATTTATTTTGCCTTAAAAATATCAAACTGCGTCTTTTTAGTTTGGCTTCCTTCTTGGAATGATTTGGGGTTAAATGATTTTGATATTGATTTACTATTATTAGCCACTCAAGAGGATATTGCTTTAGGTGGATCATTTTTGGTGTAGCAGATCATTTTATAATTTTTTTTATTTTTTGCTTCAATTTTAATTATATTTACCTTAAATATATTCAGTTTAATAATTTATCGCTTGTATTAATTACATGTAGCAGATATAATATTCAATTTAATAATTTATCATTTGCTTTACTTTTAATTACATTTAGCTTAAATATATTCAATTTAATAATTTATCGCTTCCTTTAAGTTTGATACCGGAAAAGTTTACTATTATCCATTTCTCTATATTTCTTTGTTTACTTTAATTCTGGAGCAGTTTAAAAATAATTATAAAAAAAGTACACCTTGGGAGGCTAAATCTGTTATTTACAAAACTTTGCATAGAAAATTTTAAATCTTACATTTGGTATAAACTTTAGATAAAAATCATTAAATCTAAAGGAATTTTACATTTAAAGCTCTAATCTACTATATGGGCGTGGTTATTGGTCATGGTCATGGTCATGAGCTCACGGCCCTCGTTGTTTCTGTCGAATCGTGGGTTCGAATTCTGATGCCATTTAAGACCCGCCGTATAAAAGGGCTGATTTACGTTCCATCTGTTGTGGTTCATGTCTTTGACATGGAGTGGAAGTTTCGAGTGAGAGAGGCCAGTTCAAATGTCGTCATTTGACAAAGGTTCAAAACTGCGGGATCCTTCGCCAATTGCATCGAATTGCTTCTAAATGCGTCGTTAAGAAAACAATCAGTCAATCTATCAGCCATTTTGAATTTTGGAACGTAATGTTAACCCTAAGAAAATTCCACTACTGTCTTCAAATCTAAGCTACTATATTTGAGTACAATAAAGAGCATCGAAGAGAGGAGGAAAAATGTCTTAAAAATTACGCTTTCTTCCCAAATTTCGAAAATATTTTGAAATGCTTTTTCAATGTCTGGGAAGTCCACAAACAAACCATTAAAATAGACGAAAAAAAGTTTTTAAAAATCGGAGGTGAGATAAATCTACAGAAACCTTCATTATTTTTTCACTCACATAAATATAATAGTCTAGATTTGAGAAGAAAAGTATAGAAAATTCAAAGGTTTTATATTTCTTTCACTGAATCAAATTGTCTGTTGGACGGGAGCCTTTAGCATGAAACTGGTGAAGTTGTATACACATTACCAAAAGAATTTCATATTTCTTTGACGTGATTGATTTATTGTGTTGTTAGCGTAGCACTCAAAATCAATTCCAGGGCAAGTGGAGAGGGTCGTCGAAATTTTGTAAATCGATCAAGCGTTGAGGACGACATCTGAGCCGCATCTCTCTCTCTAATCTTCAACACCACGCCAATTTAACGATTGGGAACATCGATAGATTTATCGTACTTCAGTCCCAGTACACGGTGAGTCTTAAATGTCTCTAGGGCTCGAATCCTCGACTTCATAGAAACTATACCGGCTATGAATTCACTATCATGACAACTAGGGTGCAGCGATTACCCAATAACTTTGATGTTAAACATTCAAAAATCTTTTTTCTAAAAAAATCAATTTTTTTTAAGATAATTGAACAAAATTTATTTTTTATACTACTTTTTTAAAAACAAAAATATCATTTCCTACCAATGATAATTTTATTAATAATTTGAAAGATCAAGATATTCCTTATTAGTAACATAAACCTATTTAATTGAGCTTTAAGCCTCCATCGTGCTCTAGTTATATAATTTTAATATCATTTGGCTGTTTTAGTAAATAAATTAAGTAGAACATTGAAAGAGAGAAATGTTTATAACTTAAGGTTATAACTTTTATCAATAAGCATAGATTTTTTTTTTTTTTTTAGTTTCTGAAAACAGAATAGATTTCTTAGACGAAAGGAAAAATAGAATCGAATTATTTTTTAAAGTAATATTACACAGTTGTCATTGTAATGTATTGTATTGTAATGTCATTGTAATGTTAGTTTTACAAATCATCTGCTTTTATATTAGCAAAACATAATCACGTGCTTTTGTTTCGAATTTATCCTTTCAAAATCCTTTGGAAGAAAGAAACGGAAATAAAATCTTTCGTTTGCTTTAGACAAAACCGTATAGTTTTTTAATTAAATGTATCATTTGGATTTTTTTCTAAGCCCAAATTTATAGCTTAATTTTCGGACAATCAAAATGTATTTAGAAATGTAATGTTTACTCTATTAATAAATGAAAATATTGAAATGCATAGATTGTTATCAAAATGTATGTTTACAATTAGTAAAAAAAATCATAAATTAAGTGGTAATTTTAATACAAATGAGCCATTACTAAACTCCGATTCATACGATTATCAACAAAGTATTTTTGTTTCCTAAACTCATTAAAATGGTATGTCTTTTATATTTTTCATCTTTAATAACATAATATCTGAAAAAAATATCTCTGATATCTTAATAAAATTTTATTCTTAGTTATTAATTTTACGATTCGAAAGGGTAAATAGGAAAGAACTTTTCCACTCTGCAAGAAAAGAAACTGCAGTCTTTTTATTGAAATAATTAACATTTTTGGGAGAAAAAAAAAAGGTTTTAAATGTTTTTATTCCACCACTTCTCCAAGTTAAGAAAAAATATTAGCATAATATTATTTATCTGAAGGAATAGTGATGTGCATGCTTTATCTCATCATAAAAAACTGTTTTGTTTTTGTAATCTTTAAATAATTATGCGTCTAGGGATTAAATCTTTTTTTATATTGAAAACAAAAACTTAAAAAGTTTGTTATAGTATCATATAATTTACGAATAAACGTAGAAAAAACAATTGAAGTATAATATTATTGTAAGTGTCTAGAGACCTCATCTATTATTTTTGAGTAAAGATACAATTTTTTTTTTCACTCATGAAATAGTGTTATTTCGTAAAGAGTTTTTTTTTTTTTTTTTTTTTTTGCAGATTTTCTATTTTTAATGTTTGGACGAAAAACAGGAAAATATATGTTTTAGTGAATATTTCAAATTAGTGTAGATTGTTATTTATATTGCCTTTTTTGTGGAGTTTTTCATTTCAAGTTTTTGAGTTTAAGAAATGAAATTTTGGAGAAGAAAACTTTTTCTTAATGTTTAATGAAATAATTCATTTTTGTTTTATGGGCCAAAATGTTTATAATACTGTTGATAATCTGTCTTCTGATACACGTTTTTCTGTTTCTGACTAGGAAAATATGTACTTGAGAAACTTAATCTTTTAGAGTTATTTCTCATATTACTCGACAAATATTTTTGTGATTAAATTTATTTAAAAAAATCACGTTTGATTTGTAAAGAGAAAAACCAATTAAATAATTATTGAAAAGTAAGCATTTTTGCAATTAACGATTTTTTTTTTTTTTTTTTTTTTTTTTTTTGATTCTTTGCAAAGAAAAGTAATACTAATACGAATTATAAATATCTTAGCAAACATTAAAAGTGACTTGAAGAGATTAAAATTACCTCGATGAAATCACTTTGAAAATACGGGAGAAAAACCAACTCATTAATTTAATAAGAATAACAAGTTATTTGATTGTTTATTCACGAAAGTCGCACATAAAATCAGCACAAGGGCAACTGTTGACTGACCCTGTAATTTTGAACCTTAGTCAAAAGACGAGAACGATATCTGAGGAGGGCCCTCCCTCTCCTAACTTCCACATCAAGCCGCTGGGAGGACTTGTACTCGGCCGATTTAACATGTAACTGTCCCGCTTCACGTAAAAATAACTAAACAGACAGAAAGACCATTGTTTACTCTTTGGACAACTTCAGTTAGAACGAAATGGCTTCATAAAAATGTAAAATATTTATTTATATTAGAATAGGGGCTATAAAAATTGAATTAGAGGAAAATTTCATATTTGTAGAAGCTAAAGGATTAAACTTTAAAGGGAAAGTAGATATTTAATTTTCACTATTTTCGTAAGCAAATATCTGTAATTCGATGTACAAATTACAATTTAAGTTTTGAAAGTAAATTATAAAAGTAAAAAAAAAAAAAAAAAAAAGAAACAATTTTTTATTTTTATTCTTTCACCTTAAATGTTGCATTGGTTAAGAGAATATAATTATTATTAAAAATTCTACCATATATATTGGCAAGGATTAATAAACAAAGTCATTTAATGTAACGGGAGACGAGGAGAGGGAGGTCCGGATAGGCCATCAGTCCTTGTTCAGCATTCGTTCCTCTAGCACTTAGGTTTGCATGTGATCACACATTTTTCAATCTTTTCTTTTTAGCCTGTAGTCAAAGAAATGTTTTTAGCCAAGGCTATGGATCTGGAAGTAGATAATATTGGCACCGAGGAATTTGAGGACGAGCATGGTCAAGAGCTGACTCCGAAAAGCCAATAGAGTTGCATTGTGTTTTGCAACAAGAAGTTATGAGGGAGAGTTTGTCAATGGAGTAGAAGGAGATAAGAGTAAAGCAGTTATGTTTGGGGGCAGTGAGAGAAATGCTGAAATACTGCATCGCAAGCTAGAAACAATCACTTTAATAAGGCGCTAACAATACGCTCAACAAATGTAATAAATGTTAATGCAGTGTTGAAATTTCATCGAATTCGGAGTTAGGGTAGTAACGTTGGGCTCTAAGCGATTTTCTCTTCACTAACTGCATGGACGTTTTGGTAATTTGAGTTGCATAAAATAGCAACTCTTTTTCAATCAAAACAAAGTGTGATTCGGTAAATTAGAAGAAGTTCAAAAGTGTAGTCAATCTATGTAAGGATAGTGATGTACATGAGAAATAGAATTAAAAAGAAAGATAAAGAAGACATATGATAACGATAATCTGACAGATGTATGCAGATTAGATTGAATTATTGAAATTAAAAATTTAGGATAAAGTTATTTGGTTGTGATTCTTGAATACAATGGCAGAAGTCTATTCTGATATAATCGCGATGTGTTTGAATCGCGGTAACATTTATTTGTTAAGCAAAGACTTTATCACTTGAACATAAACTTGAGTTTTGAGAAAGAGCAATCTTGCATAATCTTTATCGTATATTGTTGCACATATTTAATTTAATTCTTATATTTAACTGAGCAATTTAGTAATAATTGGCAAAACTTTGCACGAGACTTCTTTTTTTTTTTTTTTTTTTTTTTTTTTGTATTTTATTGAGATTTCCAAGTAAATATTATGCGGTTTGTGATACGTAATATTATTCAATCTGTGACGCTCTCATATTTCGATTTAAAAAGCATCAAACCACTGTATAATTTAAAGCTTATAATATTCCTTTAAATTTTTATTCTAACCAATCTAGGACAAGACAGTTACGGAGATGTCATTTTCTTAAATATAAATATTCGATTTTTCTCAAAAACTTCCAATTCCGATCAGAAACAAATAACGCTAAAGATATTTCGCAAATGAAATTAAGTTGAGACGTGGAAACATTATGAAATTTCAAACATATGAAAGATATTGACTTAAGTTAATTCCTAAGCTTTGAATGCTTAGGGTCCCATTTCTTTAAACTTTGAGTAAATTTAAGCAAAAATAAATTTTCAAAACTAAGGATAAGACAAACTTTAAATACCACTACGCAGATAAAATTCGCAGCAGAAGAATGCATAACCAGTAGCTTCTTCCGAGATTATGTAGGTCAACGAACACGAGATGCAATAAGCGAGAAAAGAAAGCTTATTCATTCAGTCGGATACAATGCCCAGAATCCACTGAATAAATGACCTTCTCTAGCGATAGTTGTTGCACAAAGGACCGCAAATCCTGAAAAGGATCAAGAAGCGTTAGATTTCGCTCCCGACAATAAAGGAGAATTTATGGAACGCGATCTTTCTTATTTGGAGGGAGAGAACAATGTCCCTTTCGATTTTCTAGAACAAAGTTTTCTCTCTGTCTCATACGCATCTCTAATCCGAGATAAAAAGTTTAATTACCATGAATTACATTTTGAAGATTAAAGCTTTAAATCTTTTACAAATGATTTTAAGCAATTAATAAGACAGATTTAGAAGCTCGATATTAATATTGAAATTTTCGATATAATATGTGGAATTAAAAGGTTGATACTTCTGCTATCCTTTGTATGAGCTAATTCGTAAACGTTTGACAACTGAATGTAAATTAAATTTCTTAAACTCGAGATTTCTTTAATGAAACAATTCAAACATTTAGTACAGCCTTCAAGAATAACATTTTATAACCACTGAATCACATTAACTTATATAATAGGAACATTAAAGCCGAATTATGTAGATGATGTTTTCATCGAATGGAAGAAAATGAAGCTTTTTCAGATACGAGAGGGTATACTAAAATTTAATGTTAACTAATAAAAAACTGAGATATACGGATAAAAACTTATCCTGAATATTAATTGATACTTATGAACATACTATTGTAAATAAAAGCTATTTATGTGTTATGTTTCGTTTTAGGAAGCCATACATTGAAGATACCTATAGTATAGTAAAATATTTTGACTACAAATATTAAAAATAAAAACTTTATTTTCATTTACTATTCTTAAAACTTCTTCTTTGTGTAGTTGTCATCCAGATTGATACATTTCTCCCAAAGTTTCTTGACAGATCGAATTAAAAAATTCAACTGATTTATCTGTACCTTCTCCATACTGTGGATTACTTTAATCTACAGCTTCCTGAAACCAAACAAATCAACATGAATAGCTGTAATTTGCAACAAAATTAATACGAGAATAAATTTTCCACATATATGTATCAGTTAGTAATAAAAAAAACTCAACAATACCCACTCGCATATGTTAACAGTTTTCATTGGTGTATACTTGTCCTTTTAAACATTTCGCTAACAAAGCAAATAAACATCGTTTTCCGATAGGAAATTAAATGGAAAAGTTAAGATTTACGTTTTTGTTTGATTTTCTAATTTCCATTTCAAAGAAAAGAATAAAAAGTCAAAAAATGTATGATTATTAGGCATTTATTTCGTATTTAGTTTGTCAAATTATGTGAATCGTAAATAACTTGAATAACTTATCCTAATTTTTTACAACGTTTTTCTGAATTTCACTTGGTGTGTGTGTGTGTGTGTGTGAGTGTGTGTGTGTGTCATCAAATTTTCGATCGTTAATTTAACCAACTTCCCATCAAGCTAGAGCTTTGAAATTTTGGGAATCGTTCGTACTCGCCTAACAATGCAATATTTAGACGTTTGCGATAAGTTTTAACTAATATTTCAATAATTTTAATAAGTCAAAATATTCTTTCCTCTCGGAGCTTTTAGGATTGAGGAAAAAATTTCTTTCCCCCTCTGGGAGTACCGGGCACTCCCCACGCAGCATGAAGTATCGTAAACCTTTTGTACACACAAAGGGGAGATACTATCTCCCCTTTACTATCTCCGAGATAGTAAGGGTTGCTGACTTTTTGTCAGTAATCATTCGCAAGAAAGAAAGATTCCAATATTTGGCGCCATGTCTTATCACAATAATTTTTTCTGAACTCTGGTTCCCATTCTTTTTTTAATAGAATGACTTACAAACTTTCAAATGCATGTTTTGATTTTATGAGTATTATGAATTTTTTAATACTCTCACAAATGTCTCTTTTTAAGTAAATTTTAAAGTTAAAAATAACTAACAGTTTTAACTAATATTTCAATAATTTTCTCTAATAAACTTTGCCACCATATAAAAACGTTGTTTTTAAAAACGTTGTTTTTAAAAACGTCGGTTTTTATATCGAACTTTTTCTACGAAATTCACAATCTTAACGCTTTTTTCAAGATTGTTAACTAAGATACGTTTTAAGAGCCTGTCTCGAAAAACTGTAAAAACGGGTGATATTTCTGTTTAAATTTTTTTTTTATCTCGGATAGGTTTCCATTCCTGATTCCAAAGATTATCAACATGCAAAATTGTGAAATCTGCTGTATGTACATTGGCATTGAGTCGCAATAACAATACACGTTGTTATGTGAGATTTAAGAAAGAGATGTATCAGTTCAGGTGTCGTACTTGGTACTTGGCCGTTATCTAAAATAACGATTTTTATCAGCACTGTCTCCTACATAGCTCTAAGGAAATGTAAATTACACAGCCAGTCTATCATCATTAAAGCAGGACATCTTACACAGCCAGCACACAGTGTAAGGAGTGAGTGAGTGAGTGAATGTAAAGTTTATTGGCGCAAGAGCCAGATATGGCTATGCTGCGCCAAACAAGATTAACCTGTGGTCTAGACGTTAAGTTGAAAAAAAAGGTAAAAATGGTTGAAAATAGAGAAGGATCGCTAGAGTATCCCGGGAGTGCGTCACCCGTGTTTACCAAAGACAGTAAACCCCATGGGAAAGAAAAAGATCACTAAGGTGCCTCGGGGTCATGATGCCCGTACTTACGTGAAGAAGGCTAGTTCCTGAGGTCCCCTGATATAATCCCCAGGGGCAGGGTGCTCGGCTATACCCCCAGACGCTGGGTACCCATTTTAGTCGCCTTTTACGACATGCATGAGCTACAGTGAGACTATTCTGTCATCCCCGGTCACCACATGGGTCACACAGTATAAGGAATCAAAAAGCGAAAAGAGAGAATGCGAGTGAGAAACAGTCAGTGTTAGTCATGCTAAGGAAAAACTAGGAACCCCTGCAAATATTTTTATTCAGCTAATAAATGAGTATGTAGATCCTAACATGATATGCGTGATTCTGCGAAATGGAAGTTTTACAGCTAGAGTGAAAGTTGTAGTTAATGCAAGTAGGAGATTTGATTGTGTGTTAAAAAGAGAAAGTTTTAATAAAAAGAGAACGAAAGTTAAGAATGTGATAACGAGGGTTGAGACAATTCCTCCCATCCGCAAAATTGCACCATTAGAAGCACCATTCCGTGGTTCAGCCCTTCGAAGAACAATTCAAAAATTATTTTCATTTCAAATGTACCCAATTTAATACAAGAAATAGGTTCTAGGCTGAAAACAATTTTTGTAAGTATCAATTTAAAATTGAAGAAAAATGATATAGAAAAATAGAGCAATAGTTTCAGCTAAATCATAATTTCAGTAACATGTTACTCACACCAAAATTTAAAACATAATATTTGTGATAGTGCCTTAGGTTTACATACGCAGGGACTATGAATTTGTAAAAAAGAAACAAAAATTCATTTAAATATTCGAGAAGTTTGATATATTAGTGAATAACATGAGGTTAATAAAACGACAACACTATTGTTGTGGTTTAAAACATAACATTGTTTGTGCTTAAAATATTTAACGATTATTCTTTGTTGCTGTGGGGTATTTTCAAAATAAAGATTCAATGTAATACAATAATGATCAATTAACAAACATATCCAACTTATTATAATTATAAGTTATAATTGTTTGTATTTACAAACATTCTAGCACAGATATGGTACTGAGAGGTAATACACTATAAAATACTGTGAACAACACATGTAAAACAAATTAAAAATTACATTCGAAATTATTTAATGAGGTATGTTTTTATTATGTATTGCTTTCTCTGCTAATTCACAATAATTTCTGGATCAAACTTTTTAATACCTATAGCAGGAGAAGCAGGCCTGTCCTCGACGAAACCCTGCCATACTTGTCTGCCAAATCAAATATTTGATGTGGTTTGTCCTTATATTATTTTTATTTGTTTATCTTAAATTCATTATTCTCTTTGACAATATGAGGTATAAAATTCATTCTTAGAGGTCTGAGAATATTGGAACCTGGCACTTATTTTTATTTAATTATTCTGTATATTATTAATCAATTTTATTACGAATATTCACTTATCTTTTGCTTTAAAATAGTTATCCAGAGAAATGATCTAATGCAGACAGTCTTTCACTTTAAAACAAAACATTTTCTAAATCGAATTACTACTGACAATTAAACACTTCAAAATCATTTTTCATTTTACCGAAACATATATATCGATTTTCATTAAAATGAAAACAAAATATTATATTAATCATTTCTCATTTGCTCATTTTAATTAAAAGTACAACATATATTTCACTTGTCTCAAAAATTAGATAAATATTGAAAATATTTCCAATGAAATGTCATATCCATTTTACATGTTTATTTCACTTAACAAACTAAAACGCTATTGTCATAGTTATTTAAATATCTCACAAATCTCCAAAATCAAACCAGACCTGATTTCAACAATATATCACAAAATATCGTCACCTTTTTTTTTACTTAAAAATATAAAGAAAACACTTAATTTTTTTTAATTTAGAATTAATTTAAAATGTGGGATTAATATGAAACACAAAAACAAATAATGCAATACTTTTCAAACCCCTTACAATGTTAAACTTTTCACTTACGTAAAATCTCAGAACATAATTTATAGATATATTAATTTAATATCCAGAAATACTATCACAAGATAAATTTAAATTAGTGTACCACATTACATACGTTTTCCTTAGTGACTGTGATTGTTTATTAACGTCGAACTGAGGAACAACACGAGGGCTAGTGGCGTTGGACCTCGTAATTTTGAGGCTCGATTAAGAGACGCAGACGATAAAAGATTCTGAACCCACACCACCACCTTAGAAAAATGATAGATTAGCTTTAAAGACGGAACCTTTACTGCTTTAAGTGAGTGAGTGATAGTTTAATGGCGCAAGAGCTAAATATGGTTAAACTGCGCCAAACTAGGTAATAACCGTGACTAAGAAGTTTAAAAAAAATTTTAAAGTTAATTGGTTGGTTGACTAGAAAGAAACTCGCAAAAATAGAAAAGGATCGTTAGGGTATGCATGTCGGTAATGTTTACCGAAGATAGTAAAACCCATGGGAAAGGAAAATATGACTGGGGTTCCTCGGGTTCGTGAATTCCGTACCAACCTAAAGAAGCTACCCCCCCCCCCTTGAGGATTCATTGTTTTAAAGAACTGAGTAACATAAAATACCACCCACCATGTGTTTTTTCGAGTTCTGACATATTTAATTGATCCAAAGCAAATATATTTTTCTTTTTATATCCTTTCTTATTTGAGGGGGGGGGGGGGCCTTACATTCGTTGAAGATAAATAAAGTTTATATAGCAAAGAATATAGTGAACTCATTTTGCAGAATATGGGTTAGAAAAATGCCAAATTAGAATCAGAATAAAATTAAACATTTAAAATAGTTATAAACAAAATCAAAGATGCAATAGTATTATGTATAAGGAAGAAAAAGAAGATAGAAATAAAAATGAATTTTCTTATGGAAATATATCAAAACATTAAGAGAGCTTAAATTCAATTTTGGAAATAAGCTGAAATTTTCGAAAACATTGATAAGAGGCAAAAAATAAAATATAAAACGGAAATGTCACAAATCCTTCAACAATTTTAAAAATTAAAGTTAAGAATATAAAGTAAATAAAAAAAAGATAATTAATAATTCATAATTAAAATATCGCAGAACAAAAATAAAAAGAGTCTCCAATAAAAAAAGGCCTAAGCCTTTTAAAATTAGATGCCTCTTAAGTACATTCTAAAGACACTAGAAGTTTTTCTTAATGGATAAAGTCACAGAAAAAAGGAATATTTAATGATACATCTCCCTCTCAAGAAGAGAATCAACAATTCATCACAAAGCAAAACAAGGAAAAATTGTAAAAAAAATCAAAGAGGCTAAAAAAAAGTCGCATTTAAAGCATCACTAGATCAATGAAAAATATTTTATTTTAAACGCGTAACTAACGAAAGCGTTTCTTCCCTTGTAAATGAAATAAAAAAAAGGTAAAATATTTCGGATAAATGTTTCCATTTATGAAACATTTCTTAAAAATATACAAATAAAAAAAGAATAGGAAATATTTGATACATTTTCCTACGATGAAACAAGATTTAATTTCCTTTGTTATTCATCTAATTAGAGTATCTCCGACACGAAAAACTAAGCTTATTTTATGCCGTTTAAATAATCATCACTTTTGACCAACGAGATAACGAGAACGCACTTTCCGTTCCAATGTAGACCACAAAGGTTCGATAATATTCAGGTCTGGTGACTGTGGTGGCCAGGGGAGATGGGACAAATCCTCCTCGTGCTCAGAAAACCAGTCCTTGACAATGTGAGCTGTGTGAACAGGGGCTTTGTCGTCTTGGAAGACACCATCACCATCGGGGAACAAAGTTTGTACCATGGGATGAACTTGATCTGCCAAAATGTTCACATAAGTCTTGGCAGTCATGTGCCCAGACACAGTTATCATGGGGCCAGCAGAGAACCACGATATGGCTGCCCAAACCATAATAGAACCCCCGCCATGTTTCACTCTTGGCAACAAGCAGTCTGTATTATAGGCTTGAGATGGCGTTCTCCAGACGTAAACTCGGCCAGAAGTGGGAAACAATGTGAAAGAAGACTCGTCAGACCATATTACACGCTTCCACTGCCCTATAGTCCAGGCTTTATGACTTAAACACCACCTTTTCCTGTTACGGGCATTAGCATCACTGATGAGTGGCTTCTCAATTGCAGCACGGCCAGAAATTCCCTGTTTATGAAGCTCCCTTCTAATTATTTTGGTACTCACAGGGTTCTGTAACACAACATTCATTTCAGCAGTAACTTTTGCAGCTGTGGTCTTCTTATTTTTCGTCACAATTGCCCTTAATGATCGTCTGTCACGTTCACTCAGCACACACTTTCATCCGCGCTGTGATTTAGCAGATGATGTTTTTCCGCTTTTCAAATATGCGGAATAAATCTTCGATACAGTACCTCTTGAAACACTAAACACCTCGGCTACCTTGCTTACGGAAGCACCTACCATACGTGCTCCAACAATTTGCCCACGTTCGAAGTCTGTTAACTCTGACATAATGCAATGCAACCTCACATAACAGTACTCCGACAACAACTGAACTGTTTAGCACATTTACGAAGTTGTATAGGTGGCGTTAGTAGTCAAAAACGCTAGCGCCCCCTACATATTTCATTAAAATCAATCTTTCTTTTCAAACATGCATTTTACAAGGTGTTTCCATATTTTTGTCCACCCCCTGTATATATACATATATATACACACACATATATATACATATATGCACACACACATACGTATATACACACACATATACACACACACATATATATATATACACACAGATATATATATATATATATATATATATATACAGATATATATATATATATATATATATATATATATATATATATATATATATATACACACATATATACACACTCATATATATACACACAAACACACATATATATACATATATATAATCCTCCCCCAATGCATCTTGTTGGGAAAGAATTGGATTACTCCAAAATTCATTTTGTAAATTAAAGAAAAGAAACAAAGAAGAAAATAAAGAGCAAGATATCTCAATTACTAACATTTTTTCAAGAAACCAGTATTTTCCAATGAAATAAAATAATCTTCACCTAAAACCTTTCCAATTAAAAACTATTCAATCAAAAATCATCTCTATTAAAATTTCCAATTAAAAACAACCAATTATAATATCCAAA
This sequence comes from Nephila pilipes, assembly GCA_019974015.1. Taxonomy (NCBI): domain Eukaryota; kingdom Metazoa; phylum Arthropoda; class Arachnida; order Araneae; family Nephilidae; genus Nephila; species Nephila pilipes. Next base: position 43,251 of record BMAW01056320.1, read on the forward strand.
AAAGTCCTTCAATTAAAAAATATCCAATTAAAAATTTAAAAGTTTTTTGTTTTTCAAAACACTAAAACAGTATAATTATAAATATATTTTAAGTTAGGGATTTAAAACTTTAAAAACAACAACACACCTAAATCCATGTTTTCAAAAAGAATCAATTCAAATCACAAGGATACAAAAACAAAAATTAAGATCTTGCGACACGTGATCATGAATTAATAGGTTCAAGGAACCTTTTAAATGAAGATGTCTAATAATATCCATTGTTGCCAGATAAAATTTGGAAATCAATAATACTTAGTTAAGTTGAGTATAAAAAGTCTCAAAATATGGAATATTTAATAAAAATTTCATAATGAATACAATCATGATTAGAAATCATATGCAATGATACTCAAATCAGAATTTTTGCTGTTAAAATTATTTAGAATTCATTGAATAAAATATGTGTCTGTAAATGTGAACTATACAGGAATGTTTTAATATATCTTCACAACTAGACCACTAACTAGCTGTCTTTGTAAACCTAATGTTGTGTGGTGGATTTGTTTTTGAATTGAAAGTTCAAAAATCCATGAAAGTCCTGAAAGGCAATAGCCCTTATGTATAAGATTACCTTTTTCAATATATCACCATTCCAAAAGATATTAGAATAAACTTTCCCTCCAAAATGTAAATATCAAAAATTCATATAAATCAATTTATAAAATAAAGATCCTAGTGAGAAAACTGTCATAATTTTAAAAAAATTAGATATCAAATTCAATTTACTTAATGACATTTCAATATCCTCCAGAGTCCCCTAAGAACTCCTCATGGGAAATCTTAAAAACATATCAAAATGGATCATCATACAAATTATTGGGAATATATCTTTTTAAAAAATCTAATGGGCAATCACACATCCCATACATTCCCCTATAAATTTTCGAATAATATTGAATCCGTCTTTATCATGAGTAACTAGCAGTTTATTACGATGCAAAAAGTTTAAAATAATACTTCTGTATGAGGACAAGTGAATATTACTTTACCAGTCAGGCATTTTAATTATCCTAAGCCCAAATGCATCTCCCTTATCAAATAAATTACTATAAATGGTGAAATCCTTTATCTGTAGTTCTGTATCTAAATATTCAGCCTTACTTGTATCTGAATTTGTATCTTTACATTTACTAAAAATTATTAAGTCGTCTATATATCTTCACAAAACATAAAGAGAGTTGTTCAAGTGGTTCGATTTATAAAAATGTAAGTACAGATTGATCCCTCCCCCCCACACACACACTCAACCGTTTCGAGAATACCGTCAGTGTGATCATCTAAATTATGTTTAGATGATCCCACTGATGGCTCTAAAACAGGACGTCGACCCCTGAAAAAGCATTAAGTGAAGAAAAATAAATCCAGTGTTTATAGTGTGAAAAATTTTCTTGCTCAAAATCGGATAAATCTACCGATGCTGCATCTCCAAGGTCTGTAAGACACATTTTTTGGGACAATCTGTCAAATATAACTGAAGTGCTATGATTTAACGTTTTTAAATTATAAAAAGAAATATGTGAAGTAAAAGTTAATTAAGTGTATTATTTTCTATGTGCAATTTTATGTATAATTTTTACAAATTGTGATACTTGAATTCAAAATCTAGGAATGTTTTTTTATTATTGTGTGTGTGTGAATTAATGTGCGATGGTATTTCAAATCTCTCTGTGTTTATCAGACGCCTAATCGAACAAATGAATAAGTAATTAGATTTCGCCTCCCATTTAACGTAAACATTAATCTTTCCCATCAGACAATCACGACATTCACTTAAACAATGTTGTTCGCCTTTTTGTCTCTCTAAATCTCAATGATTGTCAACTTATTACTTTGTGAAGAAAAAAAAATTCGGTTTTTTAGACCCAAGAAAAAAGTCTCATCATCCGAAAAAGAACCTGTCTCATAAAACTAGAAGAACCTGTCGTTGCAGTCCAAAAAAAGACTAGTGAATTCTAAATCAAGCAAATTGAAAGTAACAGGTCAATTGAAAAGTCCCCGGCCTGACACATAGATGGCGCTTCTAGAATTAAATCCATATGTGTTTTAGTTAGCCCTAACCCTCAAAAGATGCGTGTATAAATTTGACAGCTGTCGGATCATTAGTTTGTGAATTATAGCATTTTGAGTGAAGCAACTTTTGTTATTGTGAAAAAAATTGATAAAAAGGAATTTCGCGTATTGATAAAATATTGTTTTTTGAAGGGAAAAAATACAGTTGAAGCAAAAACTTGGCTTGATGCCGAGTTTCCGGACACTGCCCCAGGAAAATCAACCCTCAAGGATTGGTATGCTAAGTTTAGACGTGGTGAAATGAGCACCGAAGACGGTGGACGCCCCAAAGAGATTGTTACCGACGAAAACATTAAAACAATCCACAAAATGATTTTGAATGACCGTAAATTGAAATTGAATTAAATAGCAGACACTCTAAAGATATCAACTGAATGTGTACATCATATCATTCACGAATATTTGGGTATGAAAAAGCTCTGTGTAAAGTGGGTGCCGCGCGAGCTCACTTTTGACCAAAAACAACGACGAGTTCATGATTCGGAGCAATGTTTGAAGATGATCAAGCGTAATAAACCCGAGTTTTTGCGTCGATATGTGACAATGGATGAAATATGGCTCCATCCTTTCACTCCGAAGTCCAATCGACAGTCATCCGATTGGACTGCCCACGATGAACCCGTTCCAAAGCGTGGGAAAACGCAACAGTCGGCTGGCAAGGTTATGGCGTCTGCATTTTGGGATGCGCATGGAATAATTTTTCTTGACTACCTTGAAAAAGGAAGGGCCATCAACAGCGACTATTACATAGCGTCATTGGACCGTTTGAAGGGCGAAATCGCCGAAAAACGGCCGCATTTGAAGAAACAGAAAGTGCTGATTCACCAAGACAATGCACCGTGTCACAAGTCAGTGAAAACGATGGCAAAAATCCATGAATTGGGCTTCGAATGGCTTCCTCATCCACCGTATTCTCCAGATCTGGCCCCCAGCGACTATTTCCTGTTCTTAGATCTCAAAAGAATGCTCGCTGGGAAGAAATTTTCGTCGAATGAAGAGGTGATAACCGAAAATGAGTCCTATTTTGAAGCAAAGGATAAATAGTACTACAAAAATGGTATCGAAAAGTTGGAGGGTCGCTATAATCAGTGTATCACCCTTGAAGGGAATTATGTTGAATAAAAAAAACTAATTATGCTAAACAAATGTGCTTTACTATGATAGGCCGGGGACTTTTCCATTGACCTGTTATGTGTGTGTGTGTGTGTGTGTGTGTGTACATACCTAGATCTTTCCTTAGGTACACCATTTTGTTCTTTCTCGGGTTCAGATTTGGAAGTTTTCCTGGACACGGCATTTACCCAACGATTCACTTTCAAGGAATTCGTGAACAAAATGCCTGTGTATAAATATTGCGGTCCATAAGTAAAAAGTCGGATACACGTGTACCTGTGAAATATCTTACATCAGGATTTAAGACTTCATCTCGATATCTTTCATCGTCACAGATCCTCTGTTCAAAACGTGCAGGAGCATAAGTTCATGAATCATTTTTGCTCCCAATACCGCTATATCCGTCGTATCAAAACTGTCCCATTTTGTAATGTTTGTAGGAAGAATTCTCTCTTTCCTACTTTCTCCAAGTGTGTTAACCTTTAAATTCACACTTTAAGTTATACCTCGACTCATGAGTAAAGTAAACATGGGTCCAATGCAGCTCTCTCAAGTTCTGAAGCTCTTTGCACCAATTAAAACAATTCGTATCCTGTAGTGCAGACAGTGAAATACATACACTTAGCCATCTGATATGAAGGTCTTCTTTCATTCAGCTTTCTATATACAGTTTGTCATGATACAAAAAATCCAGTGGCCACTGAATGCTCTGAACTTAACAGCTGAATATAAGTCTTCCTGTTACGATAAAAGTATTGCCATGCATCAATCTTGAGGAGCAGATTTATATTTTTATGGCTTTGTAAAAGCCACCTTTTCAGTTCCAGAATGACAATGATTATTACAGAATTATGAAATAGTTTCAATAGCGAGGAGACTGTTTGTCTTTAGGTTATCTTAGTGTAATGTTAAAAGATTAGACAAAAATTTAAACACTTTTTCCAAGAAAATAAGCCCTGACTTTAATTTTATATTCCGACTTCACTATTCTACATAGAGCAGTATATTTTATTATACTTCTAATTTCCTTCTGAATCGGTCCCTTTTTTCTAAAATAAAGCATGTTCCATGTTTCGTCTACTACAATATAATGCTAAATAGGTATTGAATTTAAAATGTTCATGTAAAAAAACATGTGTTCTTAGAACGTTTCTAAATCTTAAGAGTACTGTGTCATAAACGCGCGGGCGAATGTGTCACAAATTTTCATGGGAATCGGAACAGTTTTCTGTCTGGAAATGTGTTCTAAGTTTTGATCAGGCTTTTTTATTCCCACACCTTACAGCTTCCATAATTGTCTGCCTTTCATCTAAGTGGGCTCTGGCAGAACATACTAACACGTTTATCTAGTTTATATAATCCAATGGTAGCCGATTATTCCTCCACGCCGAGAACCAGACCCATATAGGTCTTCTCTTAGTAGTAGTGCACACAATCAGTTGTCATTCATTTATTTATGTTAAGTGGAACTTGTCAACTTGTAACACCCGGCCGACCCGGGCGTCCTCTTGTGCCATCACTAAATTCAAATATTAAATACTACGATACAAATAATTACAGAACCACCAAAACAACTTTCACAATTTATTAGTATATATTTACTATGACACCAATAAATACGCTCTCCAGGTTAAGCTTTCCAATATCTTAGTTCAACCCACCAATAATAATCTAACAGACTCTTACCAATAATTTTTCATCGACTGCAACTCAGCTTCTGGGATAACTGCTGAAAACTCCAGACCGAATCTTTTTCGAGTAATCTTTACTCGAATCTTCAATACCAGTCTTTAATTCCTCCTTTCTCTTATATAGCACTTAGGCTTCACCTCATCTCACTACAACGCCTCTCTGATCCTCCTTCAGATACTCTACTCCTTCCGACGGAGTTTATATAATTCTTAATTCGACCACTTCACTTCATTCCTAACTGCTTTACATACTACATTATGCATCACGTTTCATTTTTGGTTGGGCAAAGGTTGTTTAGTGAAAGCAATCAATCTCAATTGAAAGTCCCCAAGGTTAGTGAAGAGAAACTGCGAATAGCCCAATGTCACAAACTTAAGTCACGGATCGCTTATGGGTTAAATAAGGATGAGATACAGCTTTATCCGACAGAGAGAGAGAGAGAGAATATGCTAGGTTTTTTATATATAATATGTATAAAAAATAAAATATTTAACAATATTATAAATGAAAAAGTTATATATAGTTATAAGCTATATGTAATTAAAATTAAAGCAAACGATAAATTGTGATATACTATTATATCACCTACATGTAATTAAAATTAAAGCAAATGATAAATTATTAAAGTGAATATATTTAAGGTAAATATAATTAAAATTTAAACAAACGATAAAAAACTAAAAAGTGATCTGGTACGCCAAAAGTGATCCAACAAAAACAATAGCCCCTTAGATGGCAAATAGAATAAATAAATTTATAATAAAAGCTATTCTAAAATTTAAAAAAAAAATGAGTTTACCTTCAGTGCTTCTTGACCAGTAGCGACAACATTTCCTCCATATAATCGTAAGTCTGATGTTTTACATTATTTACGTTCAATGGACACATCGTCAAAGAGTAAAGAAGAAATGTCCTTGGCAGGGCATAAAATTACCACAATTTTGTTTATCCATGGTAGACGAATGGTAATGCTCGTGAACTCAAGGCTGCCATTGTTTTCGTTGAATCATCGTTTCAAGCTTTGCAGCCACTTAAGAAGCTCCGTGTAGCGGGTATGATGTATGTCGAACTTTATTTAAAGTGTTCTTGGTGAAGAGGTGCGAGATAATGTTGAAGAGGGAAAACTGACTCTATTCACACATTCTAAGGCTCTCGTAACAACAGATCTATTACAAAGTTATATTGAAAATTAAAAAGAAACAAAATACAATAAAATTCAGTCATCCGTTAAGGTCTAATGCATGATTGTTTTTATACAGGTATTTCATTAATATTTAAAGACTTTTATTAATATTTATTAAAGGTATATTATTAATATTTTGTGACAATAATCTCAATTTTCTCTAAATGTTTTAAGTGTATTTTTATGAAACATTTTTGTAACGGGCAGTTGACTTACATATTATAACAATTGCATACGTGACCATAATTTTATTTTCTCGAATTTCCCATTTACTCTGAAATGTTTGTTGCGCAGAAAATTCATATCGATGTTGGAACATAGATTATTCCTCATTTTACATTAATACATTAACTTACGGCTCATTCGTGGTTTAATAAGGATGATCTTGACCACCACGTGTTAACGGAGTCGTAATGTAATAACCAAAATATTTTGCATTTGATTGCATTTATTCGGTAAAGCACGTTAGCATATGCGTTTTCCTAGAATGTCTTACCCATTCATTTCATATGTTCACGTGTGCAGCATTCTTACCAATATATAAATTCTTATTTAATGTGAATATAGCCTTCCTCACAATGAAATTTCTCACTAAAACACGAATTAAACATATGTTGCAACGTATATATTCGAGAAGTTCCTCACTGGTATTAAATAATTTTAGAATGTACACTTAAAATATCTAGCATGAGTGAAATTCCAAGTAAGAAAGATACAAATAGCGAAATGAAGATTGGTTCTACAAACATGTAAATAAAATATATTGAGAGAGATACAAATGAACGAAATGGAAGCATTGTAGGCAAATAAATAAGACTCGTTCCCGAATGGCAGCAGATGCTCCTGTAGATCGTTCGCTGTTTTGAAAGTCGCGAAGATGTGTAACCTCTCAATAAAACACTCGATTTAAGTGTCGGAATATGCCGTTAAATCTTTATAACGTCGATCCCAAACCGCTTTTCTCTGTTTTGTTTGAGGAACATTTATAAATTTAAAAGTAGGGCTTGCATTCTCAGAGAAACTTGGGCATTTTTCTCTCCATCCGTAGATTGCCGAATCAATGTGGTGTATTTTGTGTAGCATAATGCTTATTGTTATGAGTGCTTGTAAATCGGGAATACAAGTATTGCATTCTTTGTTTAAAAAGGCTCTCAAGGGAATTTAACTAAAATCTATCGAAATATTCAAAGGGTTGCTTTTCTATCGTATCTTGCCGGTGTAGTTTATTAGCGTTGTAACGTCATGGCTCGGGTGTTTTTTTTTTTTTGTTACTTATTCTTGTAAATGTTATACTCTGTTTTTGATTGACGCCACTGCTCTCCAAAAGCGGAAATTGCTACGTAGCCCACCCAGACAGTTTCGGCAGACGAGACGTTGTCCTTGGCGAGAGCAGAGCTCTGTAGATGAATTCTGGTGTATTTGTATGAGTGATATGAAGTTATTAATAAATGATTTTGGATTTAAAATGGATGCCTCGAAATACATTTACCACTACGCCATAGCTTAAAGCATGTTCTGCCCGAGTTCAACTCAGAACAAAGTTCCATAACGTTGCGCAGCTTCATAAAAATGTTTTTGTTTTTAAAATCAACACTATCTCTTACAACTTCAAAAGAATTGAAATATAACTTTGTATAAAAATAAAATTCTTTATCAGTACTTTATAACTTAACACTTGACGTATTATCTCAATTAACATTTTAAGAGTATGTTAAATTTCCCGTTAAATGAAAAATAAGTAAGTTTTTTAAATTGGTGCGAGAGTAGAAATGATTCATGATTTGTAGAATTGGAGCTTTTGTTTTAATGGTAAGGAATGAGATGTGGCCGCGGTAGCTTAGTGATCACGGTCGAGGGGTCGAGGAGTCGAGCCTTGTTTCCACTAAAGACCCTCCGTGTAGCCGAGGCTGATGCACGTTGAATCTATCGAGGCTCAAATTTCTCCCGTTGGCGTGGTGTACAAGTTAAGAGAGAGAGGTTCCAACTGAGATGTCGTCCTCGTCACTTCATTAAAGTTTGCATTTACGAGGTTCATCGCCAATAGCCTACGTGTTGTTTCCAGTGCGACGTTACTCAAATTAATCAATCAATCAATGGTATGGTAAGAGTCAGAGATTGTAATACCTGTAAACCGTTTTACCGGTGAATTATTAGTTGAAGTCTCAAATTGTCATTACTTGTTTTGATAAAAGAAGTATACCTTTGCAATAGAAAATAAAACCAGGGAAAATCCACTAAACACAAAAATCCATACAATTAAAACAATACACATGCATCAGTGTACAAGGTTGAAACCGAAATGTTGGTGATTTCAAAGAACAATTACTTCGAACACGGCAATAACGTTTTCCATTGAAGAAACATTTACTGATAAAAGTCAAAACTGAAAAGCAACTTTCATCTGCCTTCATTCTCAGTGGGCCACAGTGATTGTTTGCCTCGAAATCACACACCTTTACAATACTCTCGGTTATCCTGTTTAACTTTCGTCCTTCCAGTGAGCTTATCATCTTCAAACCTTTCTCTGCCATCCAAGAAAAACGCTTTTTTTACGGGATAATATATGACGTGCTTGAACACAAATCTCTTTAAAAAGTTTTTCACCCATTTGTATACTTCCGTGGCATTTTTATAAACTTTTTTGTCGAATTTAATTGCAACTCTTTGTTATAATTGAATAATATAACATGAAAATTCAAACTCGTCGAATAAACTTACGTATCTTTTGAGTTATCATAACAAATGCGCAGAAATTTTGGCAATGCTCCAGAGGATGATCGGGTCTTAACACGCATGTGCGATGACAAAGGTGGAGCAACCGTTTCCCTCTTTAATTAGACTCGGAACCCTTTGATAAAAAAAAAATTTTTAAATTAGATTTTGTGAGAAAAGTTTTAACTATGTTTGGTGATTCGAAAAATGTGAATTTCAGGGGAATTTTTTTTTTTTCAAACGAACAATTAAATTAAAATTTTAATAGTTTTCTAATATTTAAATATTTTAAAATTATTATTCTACTTTACGAGTTTTAATTCTATTATGCAATTCTTTTCTTATCTTCTCAGAACTGTTTCTCACAACTTTGCACATGGGTTTCGTTGTAATAGTGTTATAGTTTTACAAAAAGTTTATGTTAGACCGTACGAAAAACAGTAAAAACATATTATACGAAACAAACAAAAAAAATTCAAAACTTGAAATTTATTTTTTTTAAAAAAAAAAAGGCTTACCGCTTAAGTACATGTAGTGGACATGTTCATGAATTTCATTCCATGAAAAATGAAAAGCAATTTGAAATTTTGAATGTCATTGATATGATTCGGCACGCGGTATTTAAGAAAATTGTAATCAGAACTTTGAGATTTTGTACATATATTTAGGAAAGCCATACAACTAAAGTAAGATAATATAAACTGGATTTTTTTTATATTTTGATCATTTTTGGGATACTATAACCCTTTAAGCACGTATTAGATGAAATATAATTCATAAAAGAAAGACATTCGGAAGCAGAAAAGATAAAAAAAATATATATATGTCTTCATCTTAATTCAGAGAATACTCAATTTATTCACAGGTCCATATCTGAAAAATATTCTAGAACATTACCAAATTGTTAGTGGTATTGAAGATACAGTTTTTGTTTTGTTAGATGTCGACGTTCGGCCTTTTGGCATAAAGAATTCCGTAAATATAAGAGTTTCATAAAATAAAAGGGAGAATGGAAAAGGGCAAGTAAGAGATTACAAACCGTCTCTAAAATGGAAAAGTTAATTAGCTCCGTGGTTCGTTCTTTAAAAAACCTAACGCAAAAAGTAACGATGGACTTGCGGACCTAAACAAAACTTTATGATGGCCTTTCTGATAACCACTGATTTTTTTTACTTATTTATTTGAGCTCTTTTAGTTTAGGTGTTTTTTTTTCCCCATTAGCTTGTCCATATTTTGGTAAGTTTTTTGATTTTATGAATCATTTTGATTTTTTTCCACAAAAGTGACAAGAGTTTTCCTCCGCCTTTCTGTTCTGAATAAAAAAAAAATAACTTGTCTTTTTCTAAAATGAAAATATGTTATTTTGTATTATTTGAATACGTCGTAAGAAGTAATTTCTTTTTTCCTTCAATTTTCGTATAGAAAAAAAAAACAAATCTTATTATCAAATTTGTATATTATAAAAAAGAACATTAAATAATCTTTTTTGCCTAAAAATTTTAAGAAACATATAATTTAATCCAAATAATGTCTTGATTAGTTTGTAATAAAATAATTTTTTCTTGAATTCTCGTGTGTGTGTGTGCGAGTAAGTGAGTGAGTAATATTCATAATGTGGAAAAAATCATGTGGGAACTTAGAGATATATTAGCTTTATATTTTTAAATTTTCCTGAATTACCTTTCCTATAAATTGGGGATGTATTTGAAAATAAAAAAGACATTTTAAAAACTTCTCGAAATTTCACAATAAAAAGTTTTTTTAATAGTTCAGATTATATATATATATATATATTTCATATCATATAATTATATTTTGAAAGTTTTCTTAAAATTATTTCGACTTGAAACTTTAAGTGTAACATAGTTAAGTAACTTTGACATTCTTTTCTAGTCTTAAAGTTTATTTATCAAGTCTTAAAGTATTTGGTTATACTTTGTTTCTGTTTCCAAGCTCTTTAAAGTTCAGAAATTTTTTGAATTTAAACAGATCTTGTTGATTAAAAATCATTGCAATGTATCATCTTTTTTAACATGTGCTAACATGTTGTTGCTTTGAGAAAAGAGAGTCAACAAAAATACGTGGACATAAAATAAATGATATATGGTGTTAGGCTCAAAAAAGTGGCATTACAATACATTATGATTATGATACTTATATTTTTTTTTAGTTTACAAAAGGTATACTTATATTGCTAAAATGTACTTAATATATAAGATTTTTTTTTTAAACTGGGCTGTAAAAAAAGGGAAATTCGATCGCAATCAAAAAGGGAATTGTATATTATAATAGTACACTATAAAATGAGCAAAAATAGAAAAATCAAATGGGTAGCAAACTCGTACGTTTAATATTAATATTTATGGTAAAATTTGTCTCATATTCTTTTTATAAAATTTCAAGGCAGCAAATATTTAAAAAAAAATTACTAAGCCATGAATATATAAAAAAAAATCAGAAACATGAAAGATATTTATGAATATATATTTTATCCTCTTACTTGTCAGAGAAAAATAATTAAATTTAAAGAAGTTGAAAAATAATACGCTTCAAGCTGTGTCGGTTATTTTTTCATTTTATGTATCTTAGATTAAATTTCGCAAGATTAAAAAGAACAGAAACATAAGATTGCGTCTTTTTTATGCTGTTTAATTTACATAAATTAAACTTTACGATAATGAAACATTATATGAATGACGAATGAAATCTTGATACAAACATGTGCATATAAAATTTTTCAAAGAATTTCAAGAAAATTTAAATTGAATTTAATATGAAACGCAATCAATTAATGGGAATAAATATTTAAAGGAAACTAAATATTTCAACATTAACAATCAATTTTTACATAAAAAAAATATTTAAAAACAAATAAACTATCTAGCAAAATGCACGTTTTCTATTTTGATATTTTGCTTTTATGTGTTTTTGAGGAAAAAAGGCTATTATCCTCTAACAATTTCTATGAGCCTTTATACAGTGTAGACATCATCTTCCTACTCTATATCACCGATTCACCAAAATGAAAATAAATTACTGCAAAGTAAGCGTAGTTTCAAGCCTCAGCTTCCAAAAGAGCAATTCCTGTCAAGAAATGAAAATATATTCTTCAAATTTCTAATGCATCTTTATTTTCATAATCAAAGCATTTTAATGCATATAAACGTTGCTAATGAGAACCACAAAAAGAATAAAAACAGACTATTCTGCCATAAAAATCAATTATTAAATTAAATATTAAAGTAAGAGCAAACGCTAAATTATTATTAAAGACTGTAGCATTGTATTTGATATTAAATTAAAAGCAGACGATAAAATATTAAATTAAATACATCTTAGAAAAGTAAATACACCTTAAGCAAACTAAATGGCTGAGTACTTGTTTTTGGGGTACATAACCCTCACGGGCTTTAATCCCCAGAATTGACTGTTGATATAAGATATAATTTTGGTTTCTCACCAGCCCAGGAGTTAAAATTTAATACATGAAAAATTTAGTGAAATTAATCGAGCAATAGTAAACTATTTTTATAAAAATGCATTAAAGTTAAGCTTTTATTATCAGAATAGTTAAAATTTTTACTTAGTTAAATTTAGTTTAATTCTTATAGTGGTGTTGCTTGGAAAAAGCTATTTTATGAGAAATTTAATAATATTAAAAAGTTGGCGGCAGTAGATATTATTGTCCTGCTAGCTCGTCCAGTCTGGTGTTTTTGTGAGTTGTCTGGAGTTTTTCCATTCAAGATTGAGGTGTCTTCTGATTGGTTGTTGTAGAGGTTGGTTATTAGTGGATGGACAGGTTAAGGAAGGATTTTGTTGTTTTGTATGACGGGGTTTTTGAAGATGTTTTAGGGAAAAGATTTAATGATTAATCTATTAAAATTTTTCTGGGTCTATGTAGTAGTCGATTATTTCGTATTGGGATGTATTTTTCTATTGCTTGGATAGTTCTATTTGTGGAGGTATCAATTTTATGGAAGAAATTTTTGGATAACTTTTTAATGTAGGTTTTGAGTGAAGGGTATTTGATGGATTTTCTAATATCGTATTGAGCATATACCAATAGGCTTTCACAATCATTTTGAGGGCTACATTTTGAGATTTTTCGTATCGAGAGTTGAGTTAGCACAGTGGGACCAGAATGGACATGCATAGGTCAGGATTGATCTTATTATCAGGGTATAGATAAGCAGTTTATTACGTCTACTTAATGTAGATTTGCGAGATATAAGGGGATACATACTATGAACTGCAGCTTTATTCCGCTTTTTAATTAGTGTTACGTGTTGTTTAAAAGTGAGCTTTTTAGCCAACGTTACTCCAAGGTATTTTGGGAACCAGGACCAGGGGATTTTATTATTTGCTAAGTAAATATTTATTTTCTATATTTCTATAGTTTCTAGAAAAGAAGACGGTCTCTCCTTGGAAACCTTCAGTGCTACAAACTAAATGAGATTATTATAATCTTTATGCATTATAATGTCATTCTTTTGAGCTTGGCAACATGCATCTTTTATTTTATGCCCACACACTTTTGTTGACGTGTATGATATCACGTGTCAGAAAAGCAAAATTTGAGGCATTTTAGTGTCGCAATTTCCCGAGCAACTTCTTACTAGAGAAATAAAAGTACGCTGAACCACAACTAAATCACAACTTTAAGGCTCCCATTTACCGGCCATTTTGATTTCGTGAACATAATGTTAATCCTATGGAATGTCGATTTCTATTCTAAAATCTTTACTGTTTCACATATTTGAAAGCAGTAAAGTGCATCTAAAAGAGTCAAAAATCATGAAGATTTCTGCGGAATTAAATTTTTTCTTCAATTTTTAAAAATATTTTTACCCCTTTTTTAATGATTCGTTTGGGAGTTTTCCGGACTTTAAAAATATTCTTAAATATTTTTAAGAATCGGAGAAAAAATTTAATTCCGCAGGAGCATTCACTATTTTTAAAGTTCTTTCAAATGCACTTTATTGCTTTCAGATAGATCAAATAATAATGATTTGAGAACGGAAATCGAAATTCCATTGGATCAACATAACGTTCAGGAAATCAAAATGGCCTATAGACGGGAGCCTTAATAACTGAATTAATGCTTCAATCATCAAACTTTCCCACTAAGGTTGAATTGGACTTTTAATGTGTCCTAACAACCTACATCAGGGGTGTCAAACTCATTTGTAGCCACGGGCCGATTCAAATAAGTAAAAATCGTGTGGGTCGTCCTAGATATGTGGCGGTCGCGAAACGGCAGCGCAGATTCGAACCCTGGACCAAGGGATCCGAAGGCAATCAGGCTACCAATCAGGCCTGATTGGTAGGCCCGTCGCAGTTGCAGGGAATTATCACATAGTCGGCTGCACCTCAGTATTGTTTTGAATGGACCTGACTGGGGAGCAACAAAAGAGTTAAGAAAGAAATCTTCTAATATTTCAGCCCTAACAGGCCCTACAAGTATCGCTCTAAGTGACAAAGATAAATCTGAAATCCTCGCAGACTCCCTTCAAAAACAATTTCAACCAAATAACATCCACACACCAGATCATGACAAAACAATAACACATATCGTTCACGGATTTTTTAATAATGAAAATAATTTTAACCAAATCCCACCGATAGACCCCTGCCACCCATCAGAAATCATAACTTATATCAAAAATCTCAAAATAAATAAATCCCCGAGTCATGATGGGATTACAAATAAAATGATTAAGAATCTTCCCTCCCCACTATTTTTCAAATCACCAACTTAATTAACTGTATGCTAGAAATCGGTCACTTCCCAAACCAATGGAAAACAGCATCCGTCATTCCAATTCTTAAACCAGGAAAAGACCCTACGAATCCCGAAAGTTATCGCCCAATCTCTCTACTCCCCATTCTGGGAAAATTATCTGAAAAAATTATTTTAAATAGACTAAACAATCATCTGTATGCAAACAATATCATTATTCCGGAGCAGCACGGCTTTATGCCGCAGCTCTCCACTACTCACCAACTAATGAGAGTTAAAAAATATATTAAATTAGGATTTGAAAGCAGCGAAAAAATTGGAGCTGTTTTCCTGGATATCCAAAAAGCCTTCGACCGAGTCTGGCATACAGAATTAATATACAAATTAATTAATTATAATACCCCCCCTCAATTAATTATCTTAATTAATTCCTACCTTAATAATGGAGATTGCATTGTAAAAATCAATCATACCTACTCTACAAAAAGAAAAATAATTACAGGAATCCCACAAGGATCGCATCTTGGGCCAAACCTCTTTCAATGTTTCGTGAACGATATCCCAAAACACGACAACACGATTCTCTGCATGTACGCAGACGACACAGCGATACTTGCAAAACACAAAAACCCCAAAATTCTAGCTCACCATATCAACAGACACTTAACAAACTTAGAAGACTGGTTTTCCAAATGGAAAATTGCCATTAATGTTTCAAAAACAGAAGCCGTCTTCTTTACCAAATCACAAACAACATTAAAACCAAATATTTTCATTCAAAACAAATACCCTGGTCTCACTCAGCAAAATATCTCGGTGTCATATTAGACAAAAAAAACTCACTTTTAAAGATCCCATCACACACATTCATGACAAATTCTGGCTTGCCGAGAGAAATTTTATCCCCTTATTATGTCGGAATTCAACTTTATCTTTAAAATACAAGTTGCTTATCTATACGCAATTTCTGCGACCCATCCTGACGTATGCATGTCCAATCTGGAATGACGCTGCCCAAATCCATCATAATAAAATTGAAATTCTTCAAAACATAACAATTAGAAAAATAGCAAGAGCTAGATGGTATAGGAGAAATACTGATATCAGAACCTCCCTTAATATCAAAACACTCCAAGAATACACCACTTTCATAACTGATAAATTTAATAGCATTTTTCTTATTAACCCAAACCCTTCGATTCAAGAAAACAAAAACTATAAACGGACTTACACTAACACCAGAACTCGAATTACTTTTGTTAATCCTACCCCGTCTTAACACCATGAATCTACCAACTTATAGGAAACCTTCCTACTCACACTGAACCTAGCAAACTCCCCTCTTGCGATCAAGTCAACATGGGGGGGGGCCCACCCCTAGCAGCTCCTTCCTGATTGGACAGCAACTTACTCTCTCCACTCATACTCCCCTCTTCACTAAGACTTCAATTCTCAAGCTGATTTTCTCATGTTAATAGTTCCAATTTCAATTTTTTTTCTTTACATTCTTTTATAATATTAATTTTTTAAACTTTATTAACTTAACTTAACTTTAAAAACTTAAATTAATAATGGGCAAGTAAACATTAATCATGGTTCAACTCAGATCGGAGATCAAGGCCCATAAAGGGCTAGGTACTCCTCATAATATATTCACTACGAATAATATGCAGTGAGGACCCAACTTTTGACACCGTTACGCGCCTGTTCGCTAACACCATGTCCTCTTCTCTAGCAGTGTTATTTTTATTCGTGGATGCGAAAGGACGCCTTCTTCAATCCTCCACACACTGCCTTCCTTCACCAGCGTCGAGCCATTTGACGAGTCATGATCTATTCACCATTCTACAGGTGTTCATAGATGATGGATACACCATTCTCACATATTCATTCATACCAGATAACAGCACGCACTTTCACATCCTACTACTTTGTCATCCACATATCAGAGACGTAGCCTTGCTGTTACTCTTTATCTTCGTCACTCTGCGCATGCATCATTCCTCCTACATAGACGCTACTTCCGTCATTAAACTAGTAATAATTGTGGATTCCTATGGTGTTTGTTTGATTCAAATGCTGTACCATGTGTTCTTTCATTAAAAAAAAAATGATGAAACTTACTTTCGGAACGTCACTAGTATTTTGGAACAGAAAAATCTAATAATCCCTACTTATCTTGGAAATAATATAGACATGAAGAAGTATATAGAACGCAATAATCACTTCTGTTCACAAATAATATTTATTGTCGGACGGCGTTCCATCCTACTCCTCATTACAGAGTTCTCTCTCTTTCTTTTTGATACAAGTAAATAATTCGATATAAAAACCAACGTTTTTAAAAACAACGTTTTTATACGGTGGCAAAGTTTATTAGAGAAAATTATTGAAATATTAGTTAAAACTGTTAGTTATTTTTAACTTTAAAATTCACTTAAAAAGAGACATTTGTGAGAGTATTAAAAAATTCATAATACTCATAAAATCAAAACATGCATTTGAAAGTTTGTAAGTCATTCTATTAAAAAAAGAATGGGAACCAGAATTCAGAAAAAATTATTGTGATAAGACACGGCGCCAAATATTGGAAACTTTCTTTCTTGCGAATGATTCCTGACTAAAAGTCAGCAACCCTTACTATCTCGGAGATAGTAAAGGGGAGATAGTATCTCCCCTTTGTGAGTACAAAAGGTTTACGATACCGCATGCTGCGTGGGGAGTGCCCGGTGCTCCCAGAGGGGGAAAGAAATTTTTTCCTCAATCCTAAAAGCGCCTAGGGGAAAGAATATTTTGACTTATTAAAATTATTGAAATATTAGTTAAAACTTGTCGCAAATGTCTAAAAATTGCATTGTTAGGCGAGTACGAACGATTCCCAAAATTTCAAAGCTCTAGCTTGATGGGAAGTTGATTAAATTAACGATCGAAAATTTGATGACACACACTCACACACACACACACACCAAGTGAAATTCAGAAAAACGTTGTAAAAACATGAAACTCTTTCGACTCAAGAAAGCGCCATCTAGTGGAGTGTACAATTACTACAGCCTGGTTTTTTTTATGAAGGCATACTGATTATAAGAGCTTTAAATAGATGATTAATAGTTACCATAAAACAATAAAAATGTGCGGTAAAAATCAATATTTTTCTTGAACATTAACTTGTCAGACACGGAATAACTACCCAAATTAATAAACTTACTTTTCTTGTTCTTTAAAAAGTGAATAGTTTATGTTAGGCACACACCAAGCATGACAGCAAAAAACTAATGGTGTGGAAGGTATTATTTTACATTCAGTAGCTAAATAATTTCAAATTGATACATTTTAATGATATTAAAAATTCAGGAAAAAAATAAGATCTTTAAATTTATTGTAAAAAACAAATAATATCGAACTACGAACAAAAGAAATATTTTTTGTGTTATTAAAATTAATTATGAATATGTTTAGAATATATATGTGTGAAATTCAAATAAATTTGTCATGATTCTCACAAATTTTTTCTCATTGTTTTGTATGTGTATCAGATGTTGAACCAAATTTCCCTTTTTCAGTGGAATCAGTAGTTCCATTCACAAGAATTTATCAAGCTATAGGACCTTACTATTGCTTAAAAAGAAGTCAAGGTATTCTTCATTCCTATAAGATTCCTTCGGCTTCTAAAAATCATTTACGATTATTATAATTTAATATAATATGCCATTAATGTTCGAATTATTATTTTGTTCCACAAGAAAAGAATTCATAAATACGAAAACTAAGTTCTTATCATAAAAGTGCAAAGTGATTTATTTTCAAAGCATATGAAGCGAAAGGAGTGGGATTTGAGAGAGAAAGATGAAAAAAAAATTGTTGAAAAAATTTCTGAAATCTTATTGACAAAAAGAAATAATACTGAAGCAAAATAAATCCAAAGACCGTTGCAAAAAAAGTTAAGCAAACACTTACACTATAAAAAGTAGTTACTGAAATTCCGTATAAATTTGGTTTATCAACAGAAAATTTCTGTCTTTACTTTACTGTAAAAGTGAACAAAAATGGAGAAGAGAGGGAAGACTTGAAAAGAAAATACAAAAAAATTAAGGTTATAAAGGGAACTGTTCTTCAAAATTCCAAAAGTATTCAAAACGAAAGTAAATATTCAACATTTCTGAATTTATGGGCAAAATATTCTACGATAAAAAAAAAAGCTTAACTTTTTGAATTAGATACTTCTAGAAAACGTTCTAAAGATACTTGAAATATTTCGTAACGATTAAAGTTCCAGGGGGGGAATGAACATTCAATGATACTTCAAGTAGTGAATCAGCAATTCATCACGGAGAAAAAAACTCTGAGATATGTGAAAAAAAAAATGAATGTGACGGAAAAAAGACTTGCATTTTAAATCCATTATCAGTTCAATGAACAATATTTTATTTTAAGTAAAAGTTAATTGTATATTCTTTTTCTCGTGTCTTAAAAAATTTTATGTTTCGATTTTCAGTTTTAATTAATAGAACTTCCATTAAAAGAGTCGAAAAAAGAAACGCAAAAACTTTTGTAACTTTTTTCTGCGAAGAACTAAGAACGGTTCTTTTTCGTTATCTATTATTTGACAATTAAAGTATAACTAGGTATCATTTTATTTAAACCCCCTCTTTTTCTTCTCTCAACTTAAGTTCTTATAAGAATTCGTAAATGTATTACAATCACGCCAGAGAAAGATTTCTATTTCCAAACTTTATTTCCAAAAAAAATTAACTCTAAATCAACAAATTTTACTAACTGTACGATCATAAAAAGTAAAAAAACAATATGAATTTTTTTTCTGAATTTAATTCGGAGAAATGAACTTTTTAATAAACACTATCTGGAAATATAGTGGGTTGTTAAATATTCAATAAATATTTATTATAATTATGTATTTAACTGTAGATCAGATCAAAGAGTTGGTGCGAAACCCCATACTTAACACTAATAAGGAAATTGATTGTTTTATTAAAGACGCATTTATAGAAGCAACACAAGGGATAGTAGTATATTAATTTTGAACCACAATCAAGTAATACGGAAAGATATTTGGACTTTACTTGGATATTCCACTTTCTCCTAACTTCCACGCCATTCCAGCATACGGACTTCGAACTTCAAAAGATTAAACGTGTATCAATCTCGCTGCAAGATGGTTCTTTGGTGGAGCCAGAACCTGCACCAATTACTCGATGGAAACAAATCCAGTAACGAACTCGTGACCATGACCATCATGCCACCATTGGCCATCCGAAGCCTAAGCGTGCAGGTCTTCACGATCTGATAGCAGCAAATTGCAAGCTGTATTTTTTCCTTAACCAGTCAATAGCAATTTTTTTTCATTTTAAACGTTTTCCTCGTGATTTGTGAGCTACGAAAGGAAATGTCACCCCCATACCATTGATTGATTAGCTGCTTTTATACTAACGTTTTGGCGTGGTGTGGAAGTAAGGAGAGGGGGTTTCCAGCTCAAGTGTCGTCCTCGCCACTTGACAGAGGCTCAAAATTACGAAGTCCGTCACAATAGCCCTAGTGTTGCTTCAGTACGACGTTAATAAAAGCAAAAACTAAAAATTAAACTTTATACTAACGTTACATTAGAAGCAACACGAGGGCTATTGGCGATGGACCTCGTAATTTTGAACCTCGGTCAAGGGACGAGGACAACACTTGAACTTGTCCCTCGCTTTCTTAACATCTACACTATGACAAAAGGAGGACTTTGAACCTCGGCAGATTTAACGTACATCAGCCCCGGCTACACGGTGAGTCTTCAGTGGTGTCAAGGCTCAAACCCACGAATCGACGAAAAACCACCGGCAGAGAGTCCACGACCATGACCACTAGGCTATCGCGGCCTGCCAACCCGCTCCATAACACTCTCTCTCTTTTTTTTTTTTTTTAATTCCTACTGTTTGAATTCCTACTGTTCACACTCTCCCTATATATATCTTGTTCAAATTTTCAATCGTTAATAAAATTATTTTTATTCATCCACTCAAGTTCAAATAATTTTTGTTAAACTTGTAGTGTGGTGGATGACACTTGAAGTTAATACCGTTTCTTCAAATATTAATTAAATTTAATTGGTGAAAATGCAATTTAGCTCAACCGCTAGGCGCGATTTCAAAAATTGCCAAACTGGGCGTTTTTTTTTTTTTTTTTGGCTGAATGTTAAGCCCGCGAATCGGATCAGGGTAAACACATTCTCCCCTATACCGACAAATAATTCCTATCGCAAAGGGTGGTTGGGATAAACTGCATTCCAAACACATAATTTACCAGTTGAATTAAGAAACAAGCCAATGCTTCTACTATGTCATTTGTCTTGCAATAGCAAAATTGGTAGAGCGTCGGTGTAAAATCTTCATGTCTTCGGATCGAATCTCGTCGAGGCATAACATTTTTTATTTGATTTTCAAATAATTAATTTTAGTTTTATATGGGAGAAAAAAAATCTCTCATATAAGATATTTAGGAGGATATAAATTTAGGAATAAATACCTTCAGTGACGAAGCGTATAGATCGCTGGAAAAAAAATTTGTTTTGCCACATAATATTGTGATTCTGCTAAGTGTATATACATATTTATGTTAATTGTAATTATTTAATAAAAAGTAACTAGTTAATATAAAAATTTTCTTTGTTGACTAAAGTAGCAATTAGCTTTAATTTTTTTTTATACATTATTTGTTTTTTTTACTGTTTTTCATTGAAGACCTAGAATCAGCAACACCTATAATTTATACATTTTTTTGAATTTTAATTTAGAATCGAATGAAATTATGTATCAAAAGTTAATTTTTAAGCGATTTTAGCCTATAGTCTGTATTTGAGGGAAATTAATTTCTCAAAAATCGAAGAATATTGATCAATCACATTCTGTTTTTCATTTATGAAGATTCTATACAGGTTGTTTTGAAACTCATGGGCAAAAATTGAAGGGGTGATAGAAGACATCTAAACGAGCAATTTTCACCATACAATGCATAGACGGAGAGCAAGTGGTAATCGTCAATGGATATCAGGAGGCATGGCGACATGCAGTAATCAGGAAAGGGCAGACATGCATTTTATGTACACTAATGGACAAAAAAATTAGCGCACCAAGAAGGAGTCGTCAAAATGAAACGAAATTTTACATACGTAATGATTACTTTAAAATAAGTAAATGATTAGAAAATCAAAGAAAAAGGATCATTTATTTCAGAGAAAAAGGCAAAAGAACGGAGGATTTAATACCCTGTTGAACCCCCTGTAGCGCGAATGCACGATGCGAAACGATCTGGCATTGAGGCATACAAGTTCTGTATGATGTCTTGAGACATTTCTTTCCATATTTGCTGTAACCTTGCCTCTAGTTCATTCAAACTCGTGGGATGCCGAACTCGCCATCCCAAAAGATCCCAGATAGGCTCGATTGGAGACAAATCTGGGGATCGGGCAGGCCAAAGAAGGGTAGTAACAGTGCGGAGACAGTCTTGTGACACCCTTGCCGTGTGAGGCTGAGCATTGTATTGTTGAAAAATGGCTCCTGGGAGCCATTGCATGAGTGGCAACACATATGGTTGCAGGATGTCACGGACATACCGCTAGGCTGTTATGGTGCCACGGATCAATACTAGGGGTGACCGTGTAATGTAGGCAATGGTACCCCATACCCTCACACCAGCTTTTGGAGCGGTGTGTCGCTGTAAAGCAAAGGCAGAATTGAGGCGTTCACCACGGGGTCTCCACACACGAACACGATTGTCATCACTGCTGAGATTGAATCTGAATTCGTCGCTAAAGACGACCTGGTTCCATTCCGCTGCAGTCCAGTTTCCTCGTGCTCGGCACCACTTCAAACGGAGGCGTCGATGGGTGGGCGTCAAGGGCAGCACACGTAATGGGCGCCGCGATCCCAAATGTCCTTCAAACAGGCGCCTTCGTATGGTCCGAGAAGACACAGGGGTCTCTAGTGAAGGTGCTACCTGTGCTTGGATGGCGGCCGATGAAGCAGTTGACTGTACGCGGGCATTTCTTACGATGTGGCGGTCTTCTCGGCGACTGGTCTGTCGAGGGCGTCCTGAGTCTGGGATACTTCATGTAAATGACATCTCTCGGATCCACTGGTCCCAACACCTCCTCACAACACAATCAGAGCTGCCTAATTGACGAGCTACTCGCCTAGCTGACCACCCAGCTTCTATCATGCCGATGATTCTCCCCCTCTCAAATTGCAACAGCTGCTCATATTGTCTTCGAAAACGGCGTTATGGCATGTCTACCTCAGCTCTTCATTTGTAAACGATTCAGCACACTCAAACAAGCTTTGGTTACCTGTTTTATACTCCATGGAGAATGACGTTAAACGCCCTCTACCGGCTATATGTAGTGGGCAATCACGCTGAATTTCTAATCATTTGCATATTTCCGCGACATGTACCTCCATGTCGAGTTTTGTTACGATCCCGCGATTATTCCTTGATGCGCTAATTTTGTTGTCCATGAGTGTATAATCTTGCGAATGGGAATGCTCTAGAAGCCAAAAGAATGTACAGGCAGCGTTCCCCGAGCGTTTTCATCGTTTGTTCGTCGCCTATGCATTGTATGGTGAAAATTGCTTGTTTAGACGTCTTTTATCACCCCTTCAATTTATGCCCATGAGTTTCGAAATACCCTGTGTTTTAAATTCTTTGAATACCATGTAACTAACTATTCATAATCGAAACAAGAAACAGTAGCTGTTTTCGGTTTATATTTGATTTTTCATATAAATTTAGAATATTTTTAGAGCATTACCTGTATTTAACATAAGATTGAGCATAAAAAGGCTCGAGTCGATATACTGGCAATGCTCACGACAAAGCTAAAAATTAAAGAGCTATCAATGTCTGAAGAAGAAAGAAAAGGAAGTCTTAGCCTTTAATATGATAAACTTGTAGTAATTTTTTTTAAAAAAAATAATAGAATTCTTACCAATCAATTGTAATTGCTTTTAATTTATTTAAATAATTTTTACATATTTTTGGCATCTGTATGTGAAAACAAATTCTCATATTCCTATAAAATTTAATGTTTTTTTCACTTGTTTACACATATATTAGGTTTTACAACATTGTATGCTTTTTGTTTGAAATAAGCAATTAATTTTACAAGAATTCTATCAGATTACAGGAAATTATTCCTTAAAAAAATCAAGGTATTCCATATTCAAGCACATTAATTCAGCTTCTAAAAAAATCAGCTACTATCTTATATAATAAGACATTAATGAATCGGTGGTTTTATATATATATATCTATGTGTGTGTGTGTGTGTGTGTGTGATGTATATATATATATTGTGATATATTTGATATATTTATTTAAGTGATACAGAGTCATTACTAATGTTACATAGTGTTATACAGTCAATGCAATGTGATTTATTATCAACAAAGAATAAATCACATTGCATGAATAGTAGAAAAAGAAATTGTTACCCAAATTTTAGAACCCTCTTGAAGAATGGAAGGAGTAGAAAACAAAAATTTTAGGAGTGATGCAAAAAAAAAAGTTAACTGAAATTATGTGCGAATTTACTTTAGTCAACATAAAATCTATCTTAAAAGAAAAGTTGATTGAACTTCTATACGGTGGTATTTTACCACGAAAGTGAAAAAAATGGAGGAGTTGGTTGATTTAACAATGTCGCACTGAAAAGCAACACGGAGACCATTACCATCGGACCTCGCAATTTTTAACTTCAGTCAAGTGACGAGGACGACACCTGAACTGGTGATTTCCTCTTCAAACTTCTAACAGGTCAATTGGAAAGTCCCCGGCCTGACACATAGATGGCGCTACTAGAATTAAACCCACATGTTTTTTATTTAGCCCTAACCCTCAAAAGATGCGTGTAAAAATTGGACAGCTGTCGGATCATTAGTTTGTGAATTATAGCATTTTGAGTGAGGCAACTTTTGTTATTGTGAAAAAAATGGATAAAAAGGAATTTCGCGTGTTGATAAAATATTGCTTTTTGAAGGGAAAAAATACAGTTGAAGCAAACACTTGGCTTGATGCCGAGTTTCCGGACACTGCCCCAGGAAAATCAACCATCAAGGATTGGTATGCTAAATTTAGACGTGGTGAAATGAGCACCGAAGACGGTGAACGCCCAAAAGAGGTTGTTACCTACGAAAACATTAAGAAAATCCACAAAATGTTTTTGAATAACCGTCAATTGAAATTGAATGAAATAGCAGACACTCTAAAGATATCAACTGAACGTGTACATCATATCATTCACGAATATTTGGTATGAGAAAGCTCTGCGCAAAGTGGGTGCCACGCGAGCTCACTTTTGACCAAACACAACGACGAGTTGACGATTCGGAGCAGTGTTTGAAGATGATCAAGCGTAATAAACCTGAGTTTTTGCGTAGATATGTGACAATGGATGAAACATGGCTCCATCATTTCACTCCGAAGTCCAATCGACAGTCATCCGAGTGGACTGCACACGATGAACCCGCTCCAAAGCGTGGGAAAACGCAACAGTCGGCTGGCAAGGTTATGGCGTCTGTATTTTGGGATGCGCATGGAATAATTTTCATTGACTACCTTGAAAAAGGAAGGACCATCAACAGCGACTATTACATAGCGTTATTGGACCGTTTGAAGGACGAAATCGCCGAAAAACGGCCGCATTTGAAGAAAAAGAAAGTGCTGCTTCACCAAGACAATGCATCGTGTCACAAGTCAGTGAAAACGATGGCAAAAATCCATGAATTGGGCTTCGAATTGCTTCCTCATCCACCCTATTCTCCAGATCTGGCCCCCAGTGACTATTTCCTGTTCTCAGATTTCAAAGGAATGCTCGCTGGGAAGAAATTTTCGTCGAATGAAGAGGTGATCGCCGAAACTGAGGCCTATTTTGAAGCAAAGGATAAATCGTACTACAAAAATGGTATCGAAAAGTTGGAGGGTCGCTATAATCAGTGTATAACACTTGAAGGGAATTATGTTGAATAAAAAAAAAAACTAATTTTGCCAAAAAAAATGTGTTGTTCTATGGTAGGCCGGGGACTTTTCAATTGACCTGTTACGCCACACCTTTGGCGAAAGGATGGGAAAACAAAGAGTTTAAGTGAAACATCTCCTTGTTACCAAACTCTTTCTCACCTTTAGTCACACACTTAGAGTATCTGGCTTAAGCTTTAAGCACAGGTAAATCCAATTTCGCTCAATCAACTAAAACAGTCATAGATTATTATTTAAATCACTAATTCATTTATTCTACTATGGAAAATACTCTCTATCAGTTCACGGCCCTCAACACGTTTACTAGCAAGTATTACGTAAGCATTCAATATCAAGTGTACCCCGCTACTCCGATCCGAGTATATGATTGTGTAGTTTCGGCGAAAGTTCAACTTCTATACGGAGGAGTTCAATCTTTGTGCCTGCAAAATCAAATAAGGTTTCACACACACAAGTATACTCCTCGCACTATTCAATTCCTTCTCACTCCTGCGTCCCTTCTACTATAGTCTGTTACTTTAGAATAGGTGTGTCAAGGTCACTCATTTTCGTTTCTCCTCCATCGGTTACCATGGTAACAACTAATATAACTCCGTCACTGCATTTATGTTCAACTCCTCCGTTGAGGTCTGAATTCTTTGCATTTGGACGGGCTTTATGTTAAAGGAAAGTATATTTTAAATATCTGTATATAACGTGTCTCTTTTTTTTTCAAAATGATAATTTTTTTCAAAATGAAAGTATTGTGAAACATATCTTCCCTTATGAAATATTAATATAATACTTATGTATGTACAAATTTATTTAATTTAAAAAGTTCCAATGATTTCTTTTTTAGTTACGATTTATAAAACTGTAAGAAAATTAAATGTTTTTAATTATATGTTAAAAATTGTTTTAAATGTTATACATATTTTAAGCAAATATTTTAATGACGCAGATTTAAATTAAAAAAATTAAATTAAAATTTAATTTAAATTAAAAAGCGTTGATCGTGAAACTGAAAAGTTCTTTTTCATTAGAAGTCTATTTACGAAAATAAAATTAAGTGGGGGAAAGTGAAGTCCATTCGCAACTGTTGTTGCCATAGTTACAGATAGCAGTGGAGAAAAAAATATGTGAACTTGAGGCATCTATTGTAAAGTAACAGACTATAGCTTCGGCAAATCTTATATATTGATTTTGAACTATCGCTTCATTTCACTTCTTTAGTCGAATTTATTTACATAATCACGTTTCATTTGTATGGGTTGAGATTTTATTTATTTATATTTATTTTTTATTTATTTACTAATTGTAATTTAAAGTTTAAGACCTAAGATAATTGAAAGAAGATCGGCGAATAGCCCATCCTTATAAACGGAAAGCACAAAAATAATAATGTTAAGAAAAATATTAATGTCTTAAAAACTTTCAAAAATGTCTGAAATGAAAATAAAATAGTAAACACTTCTGATTTATAAATAAAATATTCCAAGAAAAAAGCTTACTCTACGAATTAGAACCTCTAGAATGCATTTTAAACATACTTGAAGCTTTTCGTTTATTAAAACTACATTAATGATACTTCAAGCAGGAAATCAGCAATTCATCACGTAGGGGAAAAAAAGGGAGAAACGAGAAAAAAAATGAATGTGAAAGGGAAAAAAGGCTTGCATTTTAACTTCATTATCAGTTCAATGAACAATACTTTATTTTAAGTAAAAGTGACTTATATATCCTTTTTCTCTTGCATCTCAAAAAAGTTTAATGTTTCGGTTTTCATCTTCAATTAATAAAACTTCCATTAAAAGTGTTGAAATAAAAAAAATTTTAAAGCATTTGCTACTTTTTTCTCCGAAGAGCCGCGAATGAATCTTTTTTGTTATCTACCAAATAACAATTAAAGTATAATTAGGTATCATTATTTTAAAACATCAACTTTGTCTCAACTTAAGCCTTTACAACATTCAGTGAAAGTATTAAAACCATTCAAGGAAAATTTTATTTTTTTCATAACTTTATATCTAAAACGAATAATTATATTCTACATGTTTTGCTCAAGTTATGAATGTAAAAAAGGAAGTCAATAAAAACTGTAATTTTTGTTATACAATTTGGATGTAATTAAATATTTAATTACATATGAAATCTATTAATATAAAATCTGCTTGGGCGTAAAATATTTCATTAAATCTTTTTTTAAATTATATTTAAATATAGACCAAACCATGAAACTGCTTTGTAGCCCCCACTGAACGCGAACATACGAGAAGCCTGATTATGCAGATATTTTAGTTTAGTTTAGTTTTTATTAACGTCGCATTAGAAGATACACGAGGGCTATTGGCAACGGACCTCGTAATTTTGAACCACGGTCAAGTGACGAGGACGACACCTGAGCTGGCACCCCCTCTCCTAACATCCACACCACGCCAACGGGAGGACTTTGGGCCCCGAACAGATTTAATGTGCATCAGCCCCGGCTACACGGCGGGTCTTTGGCGGCCAAGGATCGAACCCGCGAGTCCACGACCTTGACCACTAGGCTACCGTGGCCAGATATATGGGGAAGGAGTGTGTTGATAAAACCGTCAATTCCCCTTAATTTCCTTTCAGAAGGTGTGCGGAATGCAAGCATCTTTTCTGTCGTTCCGGAGAGCTGCTACATTAACATTTCCCTTTAGCCATTAAATTAATTAAATTAATTAGTTCCATTAAATTAATTAGCCACACCGAAATCGTAAAAGAAACTTCAAATGTTGGAGTTTTTAAATAATACTTATTTTAATTTAAACAGAAACATCTCCAATCATTACAACAGTAGATCCATTCTAAAATTTATAGAACAATACTCAATAATAATAATGTTTTTGTTGCCTATCGCACAGTAGCAAATCTCTTCATAATCATTTAAGCAAACGATTTTTTCCTAATATTTACTCTTGTCCTTTTTGAGAGGAAAAGAACTATTCATTTATCTCAAACTTAACATTTTCAAATTTAAAACTGAAGTGAGTGGAGAAAAGATCGTCTGCTCCTTTTCTTCAATTCTCCTTAGAGCTCTGCAGTCAAAATGACGTCAAAAAATGACTTAGGAAATCGCCACAAATCTTTACCGTCTAATAGTTGCAATTTGTGCGGTTTGTAATATTTCCTTATAATAGAATATAAGGAAATATTTCCTTGGTTATTCAATAGAAATATTTTTCACCTTAAGTGTTATCCTTATGTTCTGTAAAAATAGGATCTGTCTGTAAAACGAATGGAACTTTTAAGACAATAACACTCTGTGTGTTTTGGACTTATA
This sequence comes from Nephila pilipes, assembly GCA_019974015.1. NCBI lineage: Eukaryota > Metazoa > Arthropoda > Arachnida > Araneae > Nephilidae > Nephila > Nephila pilipes. The sequence continues at coordinate 72,123 of BMAW01056320.1, forward strand.
TTAGGTGCAATACAAACGATTTCTTCATTATCAGTGAGAAAACGAGTCAATTTCTGAAGTCATTTGAACGTTTAAGACCATAATACCCTGTTTTGGACATATAGGGGTACGATAGACACGTTTTCCTTAAGACAGTGCACAAAAGAGTTTTTGGCACTGGATGTTTTTCCAACCCCGTGCAGGGGGAAAGAGTTGTTGGCGGCCTTGAATACCGCTGCTGTTTCGAACCCTGGACCAGTGAGTCCGATCGCTTTCTGCTGCGCTCGAACGAATTAGGCTGAAAAGACATCTAATTTGGTGAGTTAAGTAAGGCGTTTTAACTTTTGACTTTGATGTGAAGAGAGTCGCTGCATACTCCCCCTCCAGTATCCTCGTGATGATACGAAGAGAAACATTGGTTTGCACAGAAGGTTGCTTTGATTTCTTTTTCAGCCATTACTGCAATTGGTATGCATCCCCTCCCTGTTGAATTGAGTTTGTTTGGGATAATATCCATTTGAGTAATTGATTGTCTCTTGTTGAGTGGAGTGTCTAGTCGACACGTGTGCCAGAGCCGGAATATCACTAATCGGGAATAGTGTGTAGCTGTCTTAGTTAGACGTACAGAGGCAAGTGTTTTACTTCGGGGGCATATGCAATCAGTAGTTATAGGTTGTGCTGCCATCTAGTGTTCAATTCCTGAGTCACCACTTCGTCGCTGGACGTTTTTCCAACGCCATGGAGAGGGAAAGAGTTGTTGGGGGCCTTGAGTGCCGCTGCTGTTAAAAACCCTCGACGAGTAGGTCCGAAGAAAAGTAGACCGGTCACTTTTTGCTGACTCTAACCAACTAGGTAAAAAGACGTCTAATCTGGCAAGTTAAGTAGGTGTTTTAACTTCTAGCTTTGTTGTGGAAGAGAATCGCTGAAAAGTTCGACTGCCATATGAAAGTACCATATAAGACCATAATGCCTTGTTTTGAGCCTATTTGGAGTACGATATATACGTTTTCGTTCCTATCAGTGAACAAACGGATTTGGCTTTCAAATGAAATGACCCTTTAAGACCATAACGTACTGTTTTTGACCTATCGGAGTGTTTCTTATCGGAGTTTATCTTATGATCTGTGAACAAACGAGTTCAGCTGGTAAGTGAAATGAACATTTAAGACCATGGAGCTTAGTTTTGAGCTTGAAACCACAATTGGCGGGATTAGAAATCGAGGCACTGATTTCAACACAGCACTACAGCAAAACACATTTTCAACCAACTGAGGTAAACGAGATCGCCTTCTCTCAAGAATTTGGTCTTGAACCCAGTCCTTCCAACTATATTGATGTTATTGAAAAACAATATTCCCTTTCAGCGACAGAAGTTCAGTATTCTTACTTTCTGGACACCCTTCATAACTTGTATGCGAGTCGCAGTTGAATTGCAAATACTAACGAATATGGTGTTCAGTATGGGAACTTTTAGGACATTCGGTACTATGTACACTGGTGAAATAAATTAAGAAAATTTGCATGTTTTACCGAATTGCATGAAAAGAACTGAACTGAAGGAAAAACCGCTGCTTCTAGATAAAAATGCAAATCTTGTGCGGCAAACACATAGGCGTACACGTGTGTGTAGGCGGAGCCAGCAGAAAAACAGGCTTTATAAGCGTGTGGAGGGTAAGACGAATTTTTTTCGCTAGCGCACCTCGGCGAATTTCTTGGTGTTATCTTGCAGCACATCGGAACAGAAAAAATGAGTAACCACCAACGTTTAGATGATGGAATGAGGTGGTTAATTATAGGAAAGCTAGAGGCAGGCCAATGTCAAGTCCAGATATGCAGAGAGTTTCCTTTAACGCCCAGCGTCATGTGTAAACTACAATAACAGTTCCAGGATACTGGATCCATCGAGAGAAAGCCTGGGCAAGGTCGTCCAAAAGCCACGACAGCCAGAGAAAATCGCCATTTATCCATTTGAGCGAGGAGTAACAGAGGAGCTAAAGCTTCTCAGCTCTCTAGGCACCTGTATGCAGCCACAGGAACCCATGTAACAAGGGTAACTGCTTCCAAAAGACTGAATGAGAGAGGGTTGTTTGCTAGAAGACATGCTGTTTGCGTCCTGCTCACCTTTACGAACAGGAGAATTCGATTATCATGGTGCAGGCAGCATAGTGATTGGAGTATGAAGCAATGGGCGACCGTTCTGTTCACCGAAGAGTCCCGTTTTAGCCTAAACACCTATTCTCGCCATACTTTCATATGGAGGGAGCCAGGAACTCGCTACCTACCCTCCAATGTCCGCGAAATCGACATTTACAGCGGTGGTGGTGTAATGGTCTGGGCAGACATCATGTTGGATGGCATCTCTCCTCGTTTTTGACAGAGGCTCTGTGACTGGTGTGAGGTATAGGGATGAGATCTTGGAGCCCTATGTTTGCCGTTTCCGGGAGGCAGTGAGCCTCGAGTTCATCTTAATGGACGATAATGCGAGGCCCCATAGAGCTCTTCTGGTCGACGAATTTCTCGAGAGTGAGGATATTCGCCGGATGGATTGGCCAGCCAGGTCTCCAGACCTCAATTCTATAGAGCACGTCTGGGACGCTCTGGGGAGGGCAATTGCAACTCGCAACTCCCCTCCGAGAACCATCCAGGAACTGAAAACTGCGTTCACGAAACAGCGTAGTCACGAAGTCAAAAGTATAGATTACTTTTAGATTTGTAAATAGATTGTATCACTTATAGCTGTAGAATCTTACAATTAAGACTTTTATAATATAAAGACTTTCTTATATAAAAAACTAAAATAAATTTTAATTTTTTAAAATTTTTTTTTTTCTTTTTTTTTTTTTTTTTTTTTTTTTTTTTTTTTTTTTTTTTTACATTTTAGACAAAATCGATAAAGTAGAATGAGTTATATATAAATGAGACTATGGTTATGTACCTTTAAAAAGTTATTTTGGGTAACTTAATCCTAAATTTAAATCAATAATACTGTTACAATTTGTAAATATGAGTTTATTTTAAAACGCCAGAAATGTCGAAACAATTGCAACAGGCCTTGTTCATGACATTTATGGCCTACAAAGTGAATTAAGCCAAGTTAATACTTTATACTCGTATAATAAGTACTAAGTTAATACAAGTTAATACTTAGAAATACATATATATATAATATGTATTTCTAAGTTAATGACTTAATTATTGTATGAGAGGCCTTTTACGTCGGCTATTATAGTAGGTATGAAATTCTACAAATTTCTAACTTTAAAGTCATTTTTCTGAAAACATGCTTTTTCAAACTTTCATGTAAAACGTATAAAATACTAATAATTAGAAATGGAAGAAAATTTGTACATATCTTCTAATTACTGTTCTCTAGAACCTAAACCTAAATTTAAAGTAATTGCACAAAAGTTTGTTTTTTTTTAATTTTTAATTTTCATAAATTTCAAAAATTTACAATTTTTAAATTTTAACTTTCTTTAGAACAAATTGAATGATTATTTTGAAAATAAAATAGGTTCAGTACCTGAAAGCAAATGTTAAGTTTAATTTGAGACTAATTTGGCGATATTCTCATAATACTTGAACTGTACGTTTAACGGGAAATGAAAACATTTCTTGAAAAAAAAAAAAAAATTCGTCTTCAAAATACAGCCAATGAATTTTCTAAAAAATAAATTTTTAAATTTAACAATCAAATAACACATATGGAGCCATTTCAAACTCATAAAAGAAATTTTATCCTTTTGAGTTGATTTTTATGCATAATATAGAAGTTTTTTTTTTTAAAAAAATGTTTTAGACACATTTTTCTAAATTTAAGGGTCCTGACACCCCTTAACATTGCACTAAGAAGCATTCCAACTATTATTCATGACATTAAGTATGTCCATCATCAAATAAAAATGCATTTATCCTCTCTAGTTTGTTCCGATGACGAGTTTAGTTTAGTTTTTATTAACGCCGCACTAGAAGCAACAAGAAGGCTATTGGCGACGGACCTCGTAATAAAGAACCACGATCAAGTGACGAGGACGATACCTGAGCTGGCACCCTCCTCTCCTAACATCCACACCATGCCAATGGGAGGACTTTAGGCCCCGAACAGATTTAACGTGCATCAGCCCCAGGTACAAGGCTACCGCGTAAATAAAGAGTAATTGTAAACATCAAACAGCAGGTTTATTAAAATTACCAGAACCAAAAATTAATATTTTTGTATTATATTCATGCATCATTATAATATTAGTAAATAATTAAAACAACATACTTTTCATTAGAATCTTCAGCCTAGCACAAAATGCAGCCGTTAAAACTGTATAGCACTAACTCGTTATTCTGTTTTTCTAACTGAAATAGAGCTGTCATCTGTTTCACCCCCAACTTGTTGATCACAATGTTTTAATTTTCACCTGCACCGATATCCATGTAAAAATAAACTAATAGGAAAAGGGTGGAACATTTATTCTATAACTCCTGCAAATAACTATATGCATAGGCTATATTACGCTAATGAATTTCCAATTTAATAGTAGTGTTAAAACTTTAACACAATTAAAAAAAAGCATGGTGTTAAGAGTTAAACAGCAATTTAAGAGAGAGAAACGCATGTAATAAAATAATTAATAAATTTTCTACTTGATCAATATTTATGACGTAAATCAATCAGTTTAGAATATTTTTGATTATAAATATTCTAATACAGAGTTTCCCAAGTGGTGAATCACGGCCCGATACCGGATTGACAGTCACGATAGCCAAGAGTCATGGTCACGACTTCGTGACCAGCGTTGTTTCCGTCCAGTCTTGTGTTCATCCTAATGCCACTCAAGGCCCACCATGCGCAGGGCTAAGGTGCATTGAATCTGTTAAAGTTCAAAATCCTTCCATTGGCGTGGTATGGAACTTTGAAGAAGGAGGAACTTTTCTCAGCTGAGGTGTCGTTCTTGTGAACTAACGAGATTCTAAAGAATGAAATCCGTCGCCAATACCCTCGTTGCATCAAAGTGTGGCTTCAATATGCAGTCAATCGATCAACCGATACTGGGTCTCGAACAAAAAAAAAATTGACGGGTCGCAAATTCTTCACGATATAACTCGCAAAGAGGTTCCAAATACAAATTTTTTTCAAATGATTCAAATCTGGCATTACAAGGTAACAATGTTACTTTTTGTAATGGCAACAAAAATCTCAGTCTGTCGTCACGGCGTGCAAAAGCTGATAATTACAAAGTTTTTATAAGGCTAACACAGAATTGTAAACTGAGTATAATACGAGTTCATTACCTGATGAGGTTTCATCTGTTATCAAGGAGCATTTTCTTGGTCTGGAGACTAATCTAGTAACGCGTTGAGTTGTTTGTAAACCTTACCTTATATAATACATGAAATTACTTTCTATTGTATGTTTAAATGTCCAACTCCTTTACAATCAGATGAAATGATATAACGCTAATAAGATCGAGAGAAGAAGTGTAATCAATTCAATTGAGGAGATAATGATATATAAGCAAAAAATAATTGAAAATAAAAGAGGATAAGTGATGTGATTGTTTTATTAACGTCGCATGTAGAAGCAACACAAGAGCTATTGGCGACGGACCTCGTTATTTTGAACCTCGGTCAAGTGGTGAGGACGGCATCTAAGCTGGAAACTCCTTCTCCACTTTTTCACACCATAACAATGGGGGCATTTGAGATCTCAACCAAATTTAACGTGCATCAGTCTCATTATATGGCTGGTCTTTTATACGCTGGAAATTTAATCGAGCACATGGGCCGCGGAGCGGCCTTTAAGCTCGTGTCGATAGATAGAGCATTTAAACATTGCAAGAGATGGAGTTTGGGCATTCTGAAAGATGTTATCAGAGGAAGGCTTGAAATTGGTTGTCGTGGACGTCTGTTAAAGTTGGCAACTTGAAGGTATAGGTTTCGGTCAGGGATGGCGCTGATAAACTGGTTTCCCATTGGTTGCTGCTTCTTGGAGGGGAGCTGTCCTATTGGCTGTCCCTGACTGCTGCGATTGTAATGTGGGTGAGAGTGGGCGTATACGGCTGAAAAGTGTGCTAGAGATGTTGAATAAGTGAATTATATAAATTTAAGAATTAAATGAATGAAAAATAGTGAGTGTAATTAAAATTAAGGAGGGTTATATGAGTCAAGTAATACTATGCGGGATCGTTTAGCGTTTTGTCTTGGTGAGTAGTTTTCTAAATTAATCATATTAGTATTATTGGTTAAATTAAGTGAATTAAAGAATTTTTTAGCTATTTTTTGAATGAACTTTCTAAAAGTTGGAATTTTGGTGGCTTTAAGTATTTCATTATTTCTAACATACCATCTTGTTTTTGTAATCATCCTGAGTGTTGAGCTTTGTGTTGTTTCTACAAAGTTAATATTAGATTTTGCCGCATACGCCCAGATGGGACATGCATAAGTTAAGATAGGTCTGAGAACGGCTGTGTACAGAAGCAGCTTGTTTTGTAATGTCATTTCAGAATCCTGGCAGATTAAGGGGTAAATGCTACATTTCGCTTTCAAGAATTTTTCTCGCGAGTATGTAATGTGTTGTTTCCAAGTTAGTGATTTGTCTAGAATAAGTCCTAGGTATTTAGTTTTCTGAGACCACTGAATTTGTGAGTTGTAAAAAATGGGTGGTGATGTGTTAATAATTCTTTTTCTGGAAAACAAGACCACTGCCGATTTTTCGACATTGATCTTTATTTTCCAGTCGTTGTAGTAGCTTTCTAAAATGTTTAGGTGTTTGTTTAGTGCGAAAGTTGTAGTTTTTATGTTTTTGTATTTGGCTAGAATAGCTGTGTCGTCTGCATATATGTTAATTATTGTGAGGTTGTATTCAGAGATGTCGTTTAGGTATAGATTATATAAAATTGAACCAATCAAAGATCCCTGAACTACACCATAATTACTGTTGTGTGTGTTTGAAAGGGTGTTGTTTATTTTTACTTGGTAGTTTCTGTTTGTGAGGTATGAGTATAATATGTTTATGAGTGGTCTTTTGCGACATCAGGGTTCGAACAAATGATTCGACGAATACAACGCCGGCCGCGAATCTGAGACCATGACCACTAGGCTGCCACGTCCAAAGAAGACTCTTGTAAAGAGCAGCTAGTAGATGTCAGTTCGCTAAGAATTGGAATGAATTACTAAAGTTGATTGTCTGGGGCTCAATTCGGTTTGAACGATTCTCCAAGTAAAAGCAAATGGCAATGAGTCGAATCTGCAGTATTCGAAATGGGCCTCACTCGATGCGAATGTGTTGGTGAGCGAGAGCGTTATTGTTTAATTCTAAGCAAAGATTCAGCCACGTTTAGAATTATTTTATCTTGCATAATCAATTAAAAAAACATAGTATACAGTATTTGTATTTTTCTGACGTCTCTACAATTCCAATTTTGTGACCTTATTGTATATTTAGATAATAAGGGGGATTACAATCTTAAGGGACGATTTCTGCCAATAAACATTCATAGAATGCAGAATGAATTCATTAAATTTAAAGTAGAATCTTGGACAGAACTTCAAAATTCAGAAGTTTAAAACAGAATTGATCTATTAACATACTGAGTGTTTCGAAACTCATGGGCAAAAAAGTTTAAGGGGAGATAGAAAACATCTAAACAAGCAATCTTCACTCACAATGCATTAGTGGAGAGCAAGCAGTGAACCTCTAGATGGCGCTGTAATGAAAAGCATAAAAGCACGAGTGACGTTGTGTAAGTAAACTCGCGCTCGTGCATTACAGCGTTACTTAGTGGTTCCCCGATTTCTCTCCTCCGTGCATTGTAGGATGAAAATTGTTTGTTTAGATATGTTCTATCACCCTTAAAATTTTTCCTAGCCCTTTAGTCACCCTTTAAATTTTCTGGTAGCCTAGTGGTCATGATTTCGGTTTCGTGGCCGGCAGTTTTCGTTCAGTCGTGGGTTCGATCCTTGGCCGCTAAAGACCCTCGTGTAGCCGGGGCTGATGCACGTTAAATCTGTCAGGACCCAAAGTCCTCCCTCGGGCCTGGTGGGAAGTTAAGAGAGGTGGGGAAGTGCCTGCTCAGGTGTCGTCCTCGTCACTTGACCGAGGTTTGAGTGAGGTCCGTCACCAATAGTTCTCGTGTTGCTTCTAGTGCAACGTTAATAAAAATTAAACTAAACTTAAATTTTTCCCATGAGTTTTGAAACAACTTGTATACGGAATACCACTGTTGAAATTTTGGCGGTCGTATTGTCAAGAATGCCCAGGTTTAACAAAAATCGCAGCATGATTTCTAATGCCTTTCGCCCCAACCGATAAGTGTGGAGCCGGATTTTCACAACATTGGTTTTCTAAATAAGAAATAAACAACGAAACAGAATTGAAAAATCGAACTGGATCTGAGAATTAAGTTATCGTCTTTTTTCTGCCAAACGTGATGTTCTTAAATTCTAAGAACAGCTTTACACTTCTCATTCATATAATTTGATGTTATTAAAGCAAGCTTTCTTTCTTGGAATCATTTTCGTAATGTTTCAGTATAAATTGTTATAGTACACGTTTATTATATATTGATTCTTATATTATGTTTTATTTCACCTTCAAATCTCAAAATAGGCAAAAAGTTTTTAGTGGATCACGTAAAAGCATCTTAAGGCTCCCGTCTACCCACCATTTTGATTTCGTGGACGTTATGTTAATCCTATGGAATTCTGACTTTAATTCTCACATCTTTATTATTTGATCTATTTGAATGCAATAAAGTGCATTTGAAAGAGCAAAAAATAATGAATGCTTCTGTGGAATACTTTATCTGTAGAAATGTACTTTTTGCCTCCGATTTTTAAAAATATTTGAAAATATTCTTTAAAGACCGGAAAACTCAAAAACGAATAATTAAAATAAGAATAAAAATCTTTTTAAAATCTTAGGAAAAAAGTAAATCCACAGAAGCATTCATTATTTTTTGCTCTTTCAAATGCACTTTATTGCATTCAAATAGATCAAATAATAAAGATGTGAGAATTAAAGTCAGAATTCCATAGGATTAACATAACGTCCACGAAATCAAAATGGCGGGTAGACGGGAGCCTTAAAAATAACCGGGCACAAGAAAAAAAGAAAAAGAAATTTAGGAAACACTGTTCCGATGTTTTCATTTATCTGTTCACAGGCACAGCCAAAGTATGAATTTGTTTCAACGAGTGACAAAACCTACTTTAAAATAAAATCCTAAGTAAAAAAAATGGATTTCACCTCCACACTCAATACGATTTATCTTTTAAAATATTGAAATATACTGTATTATTCACAAGGCAAGTGAACTTAACCTTTAATTCCTTGCAAGAACATATCTACGCGAATAAAAGAACGAAAAATTCTACACGGACAAAAAGAGAACACTCTCTTCTTCTCATAGAACACGGCAAAACAAAGTTTTTATTGCTTCCCAGCCATCCGAAACAGCACGGGCGAACATCCTACATTAACTGAAACAAGGATTTTACCTGACATTAACCGTCTACTCTATCTTAATTAACCGTCAAACATCCGAGCCCGACGTACGAGGCAATTCCCTCCGAGGAACAATGCAGATTCGAAAATTTATGACGCTTCCATTTAAACTAAATTAGAACTGTAGGTATACATACAGTCTTGGAACACGCTATACCGTCATATTTAGGTGTATCCATTTTACGTAATTACTCAGCAGAAGAGGCGAAGGTTCAAGGCTTAAGGAAGTGGCTGCCTTCCTCTTCTTGATAGTAGGGCGGAAAAATTTAATTTGAAATAAAATATTTTCGTCGGAGATGTGTGCTTAATTCGGTCGATTGAGGATACCTAGAAAATTCTTAATTAATGGGGTGTTTTAGATGGATTCCGCACGCGACTTACGATGTCGAATTCTTGGACCTTAAAAGTTTGTTTAATGGAACGTGTTAGGGTTAGTGATCAAAGCGAGCGCTTTTGGAACCAGTTTATTGCATAAAGCGAGCAATATTGTAAGTTTACTAATAAAAATTTGCTTACGTGGCTCTGACGTTAGAGCTTTAAGTTGATGAATCCTAAATTGTTAACGACAGACGTGTAACAGCATAAATGTAACAGAATTCGTTGCAATATAAGAGGGGGTATGTCGTTAATATTTAATTATTATTGAGAAATAACCGAGATATTTAGTTAAAATTTATTCTGCATATTAATTTATTTTTATGGGCATAACATTCTGAGTTACAGATATTATTGTTCTAATTTCAGAAAGCTGAAGGTTGAAGCGACCCGCATGTCGTTAAGATTTAATTATTATTCCTGGGTATACACCACAGTTCGATTATTGCTTCCAGGGCCATGCCATATAAAAATACCACAGTTCGAACTTTGCCTTGGATTTTGTTATATGAATGCCCGATACACACCTTATTGTCCCGTACTTCGTATAATAAAGGGACATTTATTTCTTAAAGAAGTTCACAAGAAGTATTCAAAACAAGAATTATGTTACATTGTTATTTTAAACTACGCTCAGTAGAAATTAAATTTAAACATGCATTAATTACATTGTCTGAAATCCATGCTACAAATGATTTTACTTTCTAAGTTTACACATTGTGCAATGTGCTTGGTTCATAAGAATGTTTGATATTCTTCATTCGACTTAGAGATCCTCTTTTCTTCCGTTTATAACACAAACCAACGAATGTAAGTAAATTTAGTTTAGAAAAAAATAAGTAATTTCAAATTATTCAAGTGTTTTATAAAGCATTTGCGCCGAAATTATCAAAGGGAAATCCGTTTGTAATCTTTATAAAACTAGAAAAAGAGCACGTTAAATAATTCGATATAAAAACCAACGTTTTTAAAAACAATGTTTTTATATGGTGGCAAAATTTATTAAAGAAAGTTATTGAAATATTAGTTAAAACTGTTAGTTATTTTTAATTTTAAAATTAACTTAAAAAGAGACATTTGTGAGAGTATTAAAAAATTCATAATACTCATAAAATGAAAACCTGCATTTGAAAGTTTGTAAGTCATTCTATTAAAAATATGGGAGCCAGAATTCAGAAAAAATTATTGTGATAAGACACGGCGCCAAATATTGGAATCTTTCTTTCTTGCGAATGATTACTGACTGAAAGTCAGCAACCCTTACTATCTCCCCTTTGTTAGTTTTACGATACCTCATGCGGCGTGGGGAGTGCCCGGTGTTCCCAGAGGGGGAAAGAAATGTTTTCCTCAATCCTAAAAGTGTCGAGAGGAAAGAATATTTTGACTTATTAAAATTAATGAAATAACGATCTCAGTAAGGTGTTGACTCAATTCTAGCCTGCAGGCAAGCTGCCACACGATGTGGCATAGAATGATAAAGATCCCTGATGGTCTCTTGCGTTATTTCTTGCCAAATTTGCTCCAATTGTCGGGATAGATCATAAACATTCCCTGTTAGATGCAGTCGCCTTCTCATCATATCCCAGACATGCTCGATTGGAGAGAGATTTGGCTGGCCAAGGAAGTGTTTTACAAGCTGTAAGACACTTCATAGCAACATGTGCCCTATGTGCCTATGCGGAATTCCCTAATGAGCCAAAACATTTCCTTTCTATGTTCATTGTGTTCCCACAACCCTCCTCAATTATCTATCACTATGTTAAACCCTTAAAGAAGGGGAGGAATTTGGAAAAAATACATCTAATTGTACTGTTTTCGGCGAGTTCACGGCCGTACGGAATTATTTGTTTGATAGCTTCATGACTCTCAAAAAAGCATCAAAGAAAACGCGTTAAGTTCAAAGCGTTCCCAAAAGTGTTGAATACACCTGACCTAAGCCAAAGGACGGTGGCCAATATGTGACCTAATGCGTCTCGATTAATGTATTTGAAGCAAGTGATTTTATTTTAACTATAAAATATTTATTTATTCTTATTTTTACAACCAAATTGTCTAATATTTTGGCGCTTTGATTAAGCAAATAGTGACTCCTTGCGGAACCCCTGTCAAAGTTCCATAGAACCCTAGTGTTCCGCGAAACCCAGTTTGTAGACCTCTGTTCTAGAGGATTTGGAGATAACTGTTTATTTAAAATAATTGTTTTATTATTTTATTTACACTTAAATATTCGTATATGTTACTGTCTTTGGATAGAAACATTAAGTTGAACCTCCTTTTGTAATACTGTGGATTTAGAATTTTTATTTTTGTTAATATTTTGAGTTAAGTTTGTTGTAGAAATTTAGTGACCGTTATTTCAAAAGTAAGCTTTAGCTTTATGTACAAGCAAGTGGGAAAAGAATCCGTGTTAAGAATAAGTAAATGACAGCAGTATTGTCCAGTGATCAGCATTTTTTCTAATAAGTTTTATATAAATATTAATTATCAAGCTTACCCCGATATTCGTGTTCGAGAAGATAATTATGTGTCTACAACAAAGCTTTACCTTCATCTTCCACAGGGAAAGGCCGTATCCTCGATCCCGCGATTTCATAGTAGATCACACACAGGCTTAAGTATATTCTCCGGTCACTATTTAACTTCTTCACGCTCCTTTTTTTCTTACTGAAGTTGGCATACCTTATTTATCACTTTTTCACTTCATTTCATTACACTATTTATGACCGCTCTCTTTTCTCTTGTTTTCAACCAAAGAGTTTTATTATAAAACCACAAGGTGGCGCTCTTCCCGTTTGGAGTGTGAGTGAGATGCTTCATATTTAATAGTTAAATGATTTTGAAACGACTCGATCATTGACTCGCATATAAGAGCGAGCTCTCTTGGTTCCAATAAGGCTGGGAAATAATAAATATTGTTTGTCTACACAGTCCTCATCTTAGTAAATTTAGTGAACTTTAAACACTTATAGTAGTAACACTTCTTTAGTGTTGCGGAAACATTCTTCTCGGTATCCTCAACCCTCTAGGGCTTTTATCGCCGATCTGACTGGAACATAATTCTTATTGTGAAGCTGAACTTTGGTTCTGCCCTTGCCCAGGAGTGAATTAAATGTCTTGAAATTGGGGAGTTACAATGGATTTAAACGATTAATAACTGAATTTAACAATTTTAAATACTTGCGTTTAGGAATTTAAAGAGAGTTATAAAAAATTTAATATAGATTATTTTAAAAGCCGAAATTAATTTGCTTTATGTAAAAACTATGATCTATTGAATTTATTTCATTTATATCTTGTTTCTATGGTTATTAGTTTTCAGCATTTTTAATAAGTCTTTGTTGAGGAAATAGAATTTTCCTTATCAGCAGTTTTGGTTGTTTTCATTAAGTAGTTAAAATATTATCTGAATAATATATTATTGACGCAGGCAGATATGTACGGTGGTGAGTGGAGGCGGGGTCCTGTTCGATTCAATCTGGTAGGTAAGGAAATCTGAAGTTTCTCTACTCAGCCTTGCTGAGAGAGAGTTCTCTGATTGGTCGATAGGAATGGTCCCTATCGATGGTGGGTGGTAATAAGGATTTTTTCGGAATTTGAAATTGAAGAGTTGAAAAAAAAATTTCGTTTTGATTTAAGGAGATGATGATTAATCTAGAAGAATTTCTCATGGCCTGTGTAGGAGGAAACTATTTCTGATTAGGGTATATTTTTCAATTACTTGGATTATTCTATTTGTGGAGGAGTTCTTTTAATGAACTTCCTTCTTTAGTCGAACTTATTTGTCGAACTTATTCATTTGATTGATTCGTAGATTCTATTTTTCGTAAAAGGAATTATAAAGGTAATTAATAGATGAACGCGAATGATCCTTCGTTACAATTGGTGCTTCATTAAATAGTTGTGACGTGATTGGTCTGTCGCGTTTTATTAAAAGTGTGGCGTACCACTACTTCTACACGACTATTGTGCCATAATATAATAGAATATAATTAACTCTAAAAATCAATAGTCTATATAAGGACACACCAGTCAGTTCTAACTCAGCTATTTATTTATCAGTTACAGTAATATAATGTTTAAGGAGTTTTTGCTCTCTCTGAGAGCCTTTGGATTGATCCATTTATTCAAATTTTATTAAAATAATGCGCTCTAACCAAAACTTTTTCAGTTGAGGTTACTTTGATTTGCCAAATCCTCTGTGACAGTTATTGCCCATAGAAACTCTTGATCTCGGCTACCACCTGTAAGGCATATACTCAAAGCTAGTACCACTCGACCTCTATCGTCGAAATTTCGCTTTGCTTATATACCGTCATATCTAAATCACTTCACTTTATTTCCACCTGCATTAAATTAACATAATCACGTCTCATTTTGGTTGGGAAGAAATCGTTATTTCCAGCAATCAATCTCATTAAAAGTCCCCAAGGTTAATGAAGAGAAAATTGCGAATAGCCCAAAGTCACAAAGGGATTAATGATATCGACACGGAGTCATTAATTGATCGTATAGAAAAGAAGCACAAGAGCGCTGTTGCTTAAAATTACTTAAAGAGTACTCTGATATTAATTACAAAACACAGGAAAGGGGAGATCATTTGGAAGTTATATCTGGCTTGAAGGAATTTCATGCAGAAAATGAAACATTAATCTTTAACAAATTAACACTTAATATTTCTTATAGTAATATAGGAAGACCCCATAATATATCAATAATTTGTAAATGTGAACCAAATAATCAAATTATTTCGTTAAGACACTTTCACTCAATCTAATTACTCAAACTTTTCCAAATATTTCTTCAGATTATAATGTAACGTGCGGAATTTCCCATTTATTAATCTGTCACTTAGAATATACAAAATATACGTCTTAACTTTATTCTCCATATAAAACAAAACTCTAGTTTCTGTTGAACGCACACAAATGGCTAACATCTCTTCGACTCCTATCGATTATACAGGCAACTCTAACAATTAAACAATTTTAACGGAGTAAAAATATTGTTAGAATGAATGAGAAAAGTCTAGTAAAGAAGATTTTTGTTGCAAAGCCCTTTATTAATCAGAAAAGAAGAAAACCAAAACTATGGTGGCTTGATTCTGTTGAATCGGATTTTAAGGTGATTGGGGAGAGGAATTAAAAGTCTAAAACACAGGTAATCTTGGATGAATCTTCAAACGAAGGGCTTGGTCTACTCTGAGCTGTACAGTCAAATACGATGATGAAACACAAACCTGCATAACTTAGTAAACAGTTTAGTCGAAGAAGAGTTGATTGGATGCACTCAGTTTTAAGACAATGTTAATTCTAAATCAGAAACTTCCTCCGGTAATGAAGTAAACGAGGTGTGGCAATTAAATAATGAGACTGAGGCTAAGAAACATTTTATTTTGATATCATACATATTTACTTATTATCACCTTCAAAGTACACCCCTCCCCTATCCCTACAACGCTACGCACGAATCGTCCATTGTTCGAAACAGTGAAGGGAGTCTTCTGTCAGCTCCTTCAGGACGCGTGCCGCTTTTTTTTTTTTTTTCCACAGCTTCAACGACTCTAGTCTTGTTCCTTTTAATGCAGATTTCACCTTAGGAAACAGGTAAAGTCGCATGGCGCATGATTCAACAAATAAAACTGATGGTCAGTCTAAAACACTGGAATGCTGTACTTGATTAGAAACCTCTTGACAAACAATGTGGAATAAGCAAGTGCATTCATTATCTTGGGGGAAAATTTTGTCGTACGGATTTTTATCAATCCTACAGTCTCAGCAGTCTCACGAATACTTAATAGTTGGTCAGATCGAACCAGATTACCGATTTTTCATCCGTTTCGACGAAGAAGTGCGAACAGGGCGTGAATCATCTTAAACATCTCTGTCATCTTGAAAACGATTAAACCATTCAAAAACACGTGCACTCGATAAACATTCATTGTCGTGCATTTATTTCAATAAATTATCAGTAGCGTTTTTTCTCAAGTTTCATGTGAAATTTCACAACAATTCGTTGCTCTCTTATCCTTTTTCGAGCGAAACAAAAAAAACAACTTTAAGGCGAGCGAAGGCTGCGAGTATACGGATTTGCTTACAGAAAGGAGAAGCAGCACTGCATTCGAAAAAGAAGGTTTCACACGAAACATCTGTAAGTTGCGAGCGTTTGGCGCATGCGTGCATCTTCTATAGAAGCGCCAGTCTCATTATTTAATAACCACATCTGATATAAGCGAAAGAAGTGCTGTCCAACTTTGAGGTCATCGTCCAGACACTTGACCATTTATCCGTTTGCTTTGTCTTTGCTAACACTTCATACAGTGCTAGAATAACTGTCATAAAGCAAAACCAAACTAAATTTTTTAAAAAAATATTATTCTGTGCAAAATTTTTCAAATAACAGATTTAAGCACCAAAGAGGTGCTTACTTTTTTTTCCTCGATAATTATTAAATTATTTAGTAAAATATTTTCGAATTAAAACAAATGACAAAACACTAAGTGGACAACAACATTCCCTTCAGATACTAAAATTAAAACAAAGGCGATAAATTATTAAATTGAATATATTTAAAATAAACGCAATTATTTCGGGCGTAAAATGAAACTAAACCAGTCATGTGCATTTCACGCTTTATTTTAAAAAGCGGTCAATGACACTGTTATGCCGTTGACTAAAATATGGACCCTGTTACTGCTAAAAAAATAGTTCTATGCAAAGATTTTTGCAAGGAACAGATTTAGTCATTAACGGCGCTAACCTTTTTTTTTGAAATAATTATTCAATTAAATATTAGAATTAAAGCACAAGATAAAATATCGAAATGCAAAGTAATATTTTTTCAGACATTAAAATTATAGCAAACAATAAATTATTAAATTGAATATACTTTGAGCTAAATGTAATTATTTCTGCAGTAAAATGAAACTAAACTATTGTCTGTTACTTTACAGCAGGCACTTTAAGGTCACAGATTTTTTTCCCCCTGATGCTGTCTGTAGCTATAGCAACAACAGTTGAGAATAGACATCACTTTTTCCCCCATTTCGTTTCATTTTAGTAAGCGGATTTCTAATGAAAACAAAGCTCTGAGTGTCACGATCATCATTCAGTTTTTTTTTTTTTTTTTTTTTTTAAATCTGCCTCATTAAAATATTTGTTTAAAATTTGTATGACATTTAATAAATATTGTTAACATGTAATTAAAAACATTTAATTCTTCTTATACCTTTGTAAAACGGAACTTATCAATTCATTGGAACTATTTTTATTCAATAAAGTTTGTATACGTATAGATATTATATTAATATTTTACGAGGATGTGTTTCAATCATTTGTACACTTTCATTTCATAAAGAATTATCATTTTGAAAAAAAAGGAACACGTTATTTATATATATTTAAACTATACTTTACATTTAATATAAAGCACGTCCAAGCGCTAAGGAATTCAAACCTCAACTGAAGTGTTGGAAATAAATGCAGTAGCGATGTTAAATTAGTCGCTACCATGGTAACCGGTGGAAGAGAAATGAAAAGGAGAGATCTTGACACGCCGATTCTAAAGTAACAGACTATAGTCCCATGTATTTCCCTCTTTATTTTAAAAAACGGTCAGTGATTCCATTTTGTCTCAGTGAAAAATAATAGCCTCTGTAGTGGCTAAAATGTAAGCTAATCTGTTGCAATTAAAAAAATTATTTTATTTCCTCAATAGGGTCTCATTTTTGCATTATTATAATATCAAGGTCATGTGTTCCTTCTTTAAATACTTATCTATTAATATTAAAACGTTTTTAACTGCCTGTATAAAAATCTTTGCGAATTAATCGCATAGCAAACAAATTAACCTAACAAACAAGCTCTATCGCAATTCATTCTATGACATACGTATATCTTATAATAATTAAGCAATGTTGCATATATGTTACAGAAGTTTTTAATATTTTTAACTCAATAATTTTATATGTAACTTAAGCGTTAAGCAGAGAATTTTATTCATTATTGGATTTTGGATGCATTAATGATATTACATGAAATAAATTTATGAGGGAGTCAAGTGGACAAATTTAGTAAATTGTGGTGCTGTGGTGTTCACGAATTCAGTCACCAATAACACACTCTTGAAAATATAAATAACAACGTAATAAATGAAAATTTTGTGTCATTTTAATACCATTAAAGAAGAAAATAGCTTGTCTCGTTCCCCATTAATTATCTAATTTTTTTTTCTGTTTTTAAATTCATTATGTTTTTCAATGTGAGTGGGGGGGGAGTAGAAATAATCGTGTAAGAAAATATTCAGTTAAAAGTAAAAGAAGTAATTAAGCGGAAAATCAAGGTCGTACACTGCTTTTTTCTACTCTTCTGGGTACTGTATTCCGATCTGGTAATTAAACTAATTATTTTTAAACTAGAAAAGGTTCATAAAAAGTGGCTGAAACAATGGAAGCAGAACAAAAACTAAAACTTATTCTGAAAAATTTCGTAGTAAAAAAAAAAATGGAAATGAATTAGCAATTACTCAAAATTAAATCCCTCACCGAAAAAATTAAGCATTGAAAATTAACTCTTCTGAAACATTTAATCATTTTTGGTTTTTGGTTAATTGCTGTTTTATTTTCTACATGTTCGCTTTGAATTTAATTCATTCTGTCGGTCGTAAGGGTTCATAACTTTTCAAAAAGCAAAACACTAAACTCATTATCAAATCAATGAAAGATTTATTTACATAATTTTATTATCATTAATCATCGATGTAAATAAAAAAAAACTCATTTTTGAACGTCTCCGTTAAAATATTTTTAACCGGCAGTGTTATTTGGAAAAAACTTTATGAATTAAAAATCGGTAGGATACAAAATTATAAAATTCTTGAGAACTGTAACACTATTTTTACAGTATTACAGTTCTTTCATATTTTTTTTAAATATGTTTTGCCAATGATTTTTTAAATAGGAAGATTCAAGTCTTTTTCTACAGTAATGTTCCAAAAAAGATGAGTTTAATATATGGATTAATTTAATGGTATATAGAGCAACAAAGACTCCATTACCCCCTTTAAAATCTTCTTTTAACTCAATAGATATCAAAATATTCCATCTTCTACAAGAATGTTCTGAATACTTCTGTATTAGCTACAGTCATTGATAAAAGTTCTTTGAAAGTAATATTGCACTGTGGAGCTATCTTTAATGTATTCCAGAGGTGATTTCTATGGGTCGCGTATTTATTAAATTCAAAAGAATATATTTCAAATTATTGATACGGTTACAGGTATTACGCTTTTCATTATATTTTTAATATGAACTTCGTATAGGATGGTAAGAAAAGAAATGAATTTATTGATTATTTTTAAAAAATTAATTAAAAATATGAACTCTCTGAATATTCAAAATCAGTAAAAAATCCTATCAAACCCAAAGTTGCAATGCAAACATATTAATTTTAACAAAGACTTAATGCAAATAAAACAATAGACAAATATGTTGAAATGAAGGGTTATCTCAAGACTCACTAAGGAATCTATCTTAAATTATTTATGATTGAATGTTGAATTAAAATCGTACTTAAAATCAACACGAGGGATATTGGCAACAGAATCACATTCAAGGGACGAGGCTGACACTTGAACTGGCACCTTATTCACTGCACCGGCAAATAATGAACAAAAATAAATTGACTCAAAACAAAAGAAGTAATATATATATAAAAAAAAGTTAAAGTCAATTCCTACTTAGGTCAACAAAGAAATTTCTTATTTTAGTTACTTCTTATTAAATAATTACAATTAATATAAATATGTATATACATATGACAGAATCATAAGATTAAGTGGCAAAAGAAATTGTTTCCAGCGATCTACACGCTTCATTATTAACGGTATTTATTCCTAAATTTATATATTCCTAAATATCTTATATAAGAGAAATTTTTCTCCCATATAAAGATAAATTTAATTATTTGAAAATCAAATAAAAAATTTTATGCTTCGACGAGATTCGATCCGAAGGCATGGATATTCTACGCCGACACTCTACCAACTTTGCCATTGCAATACAAATCAAATAGTAGAAGCATTGGATTGTTTCTTAATTCCCCATGTAAATTAAATGGTTGGAATGCAGTTTAGCCCAACCACCCTTGGCGACAGAAATTATTTGGTGGCATTTTGCCTAATGTGGCTACCCTGGTCCACTTCGAGGACTTAACGTTCAACCAAAAAAAAAGTCGCCAAGTTTGGATATTTTTGAAATCTCGCCAAGTGGTTGGGCTAAGCTGCATTTTCACCAATTAAATTTAATTAAATAAATTAATATTTGAAAAAACTGTATTAACATCGAGTGTCATCCACTACAAGTTTAAAAAGTATTTGAACTTGAGTGGATAAATAAAAAGTATTTTATTAACGATTGAAAATTTGAAAAAGATATATATAGAGAGAGTGTGAACTAATAGTAGGAATTTAAAGAAAAATTTGTTTTTTTTTCCCCTGGTAGTTTAGTAGCATTTATTTTTCCTAGATTATACCAACTTTCTTAAGGGAACACAGGAATCTATGAGAAGTTTTTAAAATTAGATTTTTATAAGAAAAAGTTTTTATTCGTCATATTTGAGCTCACATAAAATATGCCAATTCGGAAAAAAATTTCATTTTCATACAATTCTATAAAATTTTAATTTTTTTCAAAACATTTCAATTTCTTAAAATTCCAAAAGCATCTACAAATTTTAATATTTTAAACAACTTTTTTTTCACTTTCTTAAAAGTGTTTTCTAATAATTCTGTACATGAGTTTAGTTGCACTGATATCATTTGCAGTTTTATAAAAAAAATTTCTAACAACACTATGAAAAACAGAGGACTCGTTGTAGCCAAGTAGTCATGGCAGCGAACTCGCAGCCGAAGGTTTTAGTCGAGTCACGGGCTCGACTTCTGATGCCCCTAAAAACCCGCCGCGTAGAGGGAATGATTTTGCCCCAGTGACTTTCTTTTAATTTCCAAGCTTAAAAAATGGCTCGATGGACAAAGATTCATGGCGAAGAGATCATCGCCCAGATGCCTATTTGAGGATATTCCAAAATCTCAGTTTTTAAATATCTTTAAAAAGTTGGAGAAACGCTTGGAATAGTATATAGAGCTAAATAGGGAATAATTTTTTTTTTAATCTACATAAAATGAATTTGTTAATCTAACTTTTCCTAAGGACTTACTGAACGACCCTCGTATTTGAAAAACAATTAAATATTTTTTCAATTTTTCACCCACATTCATTTTTGTAATATGGTGTTTCATTTAGATGTTACTTTAGAACTCTTTTTTTTTTTTTTTTTTTTTCAAATTAGCATATTAAAACAATAAGTTCTTTCGCAATATCTTTCTTGAGCGAATACTTTTTACAATAATTTCATAGTTCAAAATAATTTTGTGCGTGACACAAAATATAATAAAGCTCGTTCGTATTAAATTACGAGGGGATCTTTCAACTTAATTCAATTTATAATATCAAATCATTAATTCATAAGTAATCCTTAAAACCCTTCAAACTGAAAACTATCATATCGAGTTTTCCTCTGCTGCTATTTTATATATTATTTTAATAATTAATAAAATTATTTTAATTTATAAGAAAACTCGTCATTACTTTAAAATTTGCATGTTATAGCAATAGTAATGTAAGAATTACTTTGATACATTTAAAAGTTGCTTTAATTGACTTTTTTTTCCTATTTCAATATATTTTTAAAAGACTAGCAGTTTACCTTTACGTAGATGAAACTTATAAGCATCCGTATTACAAAATTGGGAAAACGGATCTCTAATTCTTTTTGAACAAACTTTAATTCTAAGTTTTTCTCTACTTTCATTTACAGCACGTAACATTGAAGTGGGATTTCTCAAAATTTCCCTTTTCTACAAAAAAAAAAAAAAAAATTATCATACAAATTTTACGAAGCAAAAGAAAATCTTTCTGGAATTTAAAGGCTTCAAAAATTTCTCAATCCAAAATACGTGTACCATATGTATCAAAGCGAGAGCGAACGTTAAGAGTTTTTCCGTTTTACTAGAACTTTATATCTCATAAAAATCGTCGCACTGAAAGCATACGGTCACTCAAATGAAAATTTATTTCTTTCGAGAATAACTCTTCGCGAAAGTCATTCTTTAGTCACACAAACTGGAATTTATTCTTTTGAAAATAAGCACACAAAAAAATCCAAACGATTATGGCAACACGGCGGCTTATTTAAAAAATGGCGCTCGCAGCAAAAATCGCTTATTCGAAAGTCATTTTCCCTAACAAAAGAAGCAGCTGCTCCAGTAAATGACTGTTTCATGCTGGGTAAACGGAGCTACTCAGGGGAAACATTTATCCTTTCATTGCCCCCTGCAGAACCTTTGTTTTTTTGTTGGGCCGCCCATTTTTGCTCGAAAGAGTCCCGTGGATATGTTTAATTAAAGTAGTTCTCCCTTTATCGCCATCTTTTCTCAACTTCTTTTTTTCCCCTGAGGTAGCTCCGATACGGGGATATATTCCTACTTCTTCCCCTATGTATATCTATAAGTGAACTTGTATATCTATATGTAAAAGGATCGAAAAGAGGGGTCATTCACAAATGACTTTCTCGTCATTTTTTATATTTTAAAATGTTCAAATTCGTTATTTAATTTGTGAAGGTTTCGTAAATAGAATAAAAAACATCCTGATATTTATTTTTAGAGTGTTTCTTTTAATTTATAAAGACTGATGTAGTCATTATACAAATTCATGCTATACATGACCGTTATTTAATTATTAGCATGAAATTAAATGTTAGTTCTATAAATATTCATTAATTAATAGAATCAGTGGTATACTTGATTTTATTACAAAATAGGTAAAACGTTTTGACAGGATTTTTCATGAAAAACAATCATTAAAAAAAATTCTGAATTTTTGTTTTTAATATAAGATTAGTGCTGAGTGGAGTCTATATCCAGAAACATTGTGAATTAATTGACTCTCTTTTTCGCCTATCTTTATTTCTCTGAAATTAAATTTTAGTATCTGGCAATCGCTAAAAGTTATTTTTTTGGTTTTTATTCAGTGATAGACTTTGTGGGGTTTTTTGTGTTGTGTTTTTATTATTTTCGATGTATTAGAACGAGTAAAATAAACGAAATGGGTTAAAGTGAATAATAGGGTGCCTATTGAGACGACTGGTAATTTTTGGTTCCATATACGATTTCAGTCTGGCAAATTCTATTTTGGTAAACTTGAAAGCTCTTCTTTTAATAAACATCTGCATAGGTCACGTGTTTTCTTTCTTGATTGCTATTCGTTAAAAAAAGGCAGATGAAAACAGGAGGTATAAGTACGTTGTACAATTTTTTTTTTTTTTTTAATCTTTTTTTCTCCAAAACAATTTTTTTTTTTATGTTATACAAAAGTGCATGATTAAAGGTTTAATTTTAAAAAAAAAATTAAATGTGTGAACTTGAAATGAATGCATGAAAATTATTAGATCTATAAATAAAAATTATCATAATAATTTATTATTATATTTTATACTTCATAGTTATTATTTGTAATTGTAATTTATAATTATCATAGCCATAATTATAATTATTTGTACTTGTATTTTAATTATTATTAAATAAGATTACTTGTAACTTTTTTTGAAATTACAGTTCGTAAATAAGAATTATTTATAATTATAATTTATAATAATATTTTTTTTATTTTTCTGTAATAATTATTATTATTTATAATTATAATATATAATAATTATTATTTATAATATTATTTATAATAATAATTTATAATATAATTATATATTTTAATATATTACAACTAAGAATATATATAAATAATAATAAACTGTATATAAATAATAATAAACTGTATATATTTATAATAATAAACTGTAATTTTTATGTTAATATATAACTATTATTATATAATATCTAATTAAAAATCATAAGTAGTTTGAATTCTAAATAATTTTTTTATAAAAAGTAATAATTGTAATTATTTGTAATTATTTATGATTAAATATTGTTATTCGTTATATTAAATTTCTATAATCTTAACATTCTTTTTTTAGTATGTTTAAATTGGTCTAAATTTAATTTCTTTGAATCATTTTCATTTCGTATTCCGTTCTGCTACAAGCCACGTCACCGAGCTGACGGTTTCCGAAGTAGGCCTCTGAACAGAACTTTTGAACTCGTTGGTTGTGCTACCTTTACGCGAATTTATATAACAAAACAAAGGATGTAAATAGCTTTATTGCCACCCAAAAGGTTATTGTTTTAATTGGATTACTTTTGGAGTACTAAATAACTTTTCAATTTTTTTGTATCGTTTGCTTCAATTTTAATTACATTTAGCTTAAATATATTCAATTTAATACTTTATCGTTTTCTTTAATTTTAATACCGGAAAAGTTTATTATTGTTCATTTCTCAATATTTCATCGTTTACTTTAAGTCTTATGTTTAATTGAGTAATTTAATGAAAATTACTAAAAAAATGCATCCTATGGGTGGCTAAAAATAGGTGGCTAAATCTGCTCTTTGCAAAACTTTGCATAAAACTTTTTTTAATTATTTCAATACATCATTTACCAAAATTATTTGTATGTCCTTTTTCGAGAGCAGTCATCGATACAACTGCTTATAATTTCTGGAAGAAGAACAAATTAATCCACCAGCCTTCTGAATTCGAAAGAGAGGTAAGCGTTTTACCTCGTTTTTATTTTGTACTGTATTAACCGTTCATTATATATTAGATATTTCGGTTTGCTGTTCATTTTTGATGCTATCATGACGTCACTGCCAACGAATCGCTATTTTGGCGACTGATCTTCCAAGTCGCCCCGTTTTCGTTAAATTCGCCGAGGGATTACCGATATTTCACTTTAGCCATATGTTATTTCATAGTGGAAAAAAGAACTAATGGAGTATTGCATGTTTGACAGTGATCTCACCGATATGTGTCAAACGAACGGATTACGGAATAAAAGAATAATGTAAACATTTTTCGGATCCGGAAATAGGACTAGATCATATTTTAGCACACGCCTAAGCGACAGTAAACCAAAGGGCGCCAAAAAGCTTAATAGATGCAATGAATTGGTAACCCTTGTAAAGCACCCTTATTAGACCCTTCTCTAACGGAACCTCACTTTTTGCACAATTTCGCTTCATTTTATTTTATGTTGGCGTGTGCTACAATAGGATTTTGTTTCAATTTCCTTTTCTAGAAGTTTTGGGATATTCAGAACAATGCTGAATATTGAAGAGTGTTGTTCAATAAAGATTGTCATTAGATTCAGTAATTCTTAATTTTGCATTTGCACCTGAGACAGCAAATGCCTTTAGATTTTCCATACATAAAGATTAAAATTTGGAGAAGATTTGGATGGAATGTGGCATGTAAAACTCGTCAATTTTACGATTTTAAAAAACACGGCAAGTTCTGAGGTTAAACTACATTTTCACTGAAGATTTTTATAAGAATTTAAAAGCATTTTAAATAGTAAAAAGACGAATTCCTTTCAAATAACCTGCAATAATATGGGCGTCTTTTTACTCTTCACAGCAAAAGAATAATTACAAATCATTAATTCTATTAAGACCTTGTGACCACGGATTGACTAATAAGTGATGGTATTAAAATGTGTTAGATTTCACATTGCTCAAGATAGGAACTAACATTTATTATTCATTTTCGAGAGATCTATAAATTTCCCGCAAAAATTAGCGATTGTAAAAAAAATTGCATAATTTTATTATTATGATAAATCTTTTGAATATTTTATATCATCAATAAAGCAGAAAGAATCGAAAAACAAGAATAATATCCAATCATAAGCACTTAAAAACAAAAATAAAATGCGTCATTTTACATTTGAAATTCTGCAGTAAGAATTTTTAAAAAGGAACAGATGTCGCTCACACCCAGATTGATGCATTTTTTTAAAAAAAAAACATTATTTTATTTTTATTTGTTTATTTGCGCCAAATTTCAAGCGTACGAATGTTAGGCCTAAATGCCTTACATATTAACTAAGCAGGGGGGAAAGAAACTTGGCATACTGGCGTACACTGTATCCATGGTAAAACTGCTTCATACATTAAAATGTTTGATGATAAATTAATGGTTTTGGTCAAATTGAAGTACACGTAAAGACGCCAAGTTCGGTAATTTTCCGGCAAACCAGCGGGATTTAAGTTTAACATGTCAATAGACAAGCACGAAATCTGGAATAAAAATTTCATCACCAAAGATATGATTCACTCTGTAGGCGAAAGATGCATTTTTCGTGATACCTGCTATTGACGTCATATGATGATTTTTTGATGCATCCGTAGCTATTAGGAAAAAAATCTCTGAATCTATGATTCATTATTTCGTCAAATTATCCTTTTATTATATGAGTCAGTAAGTTTTTATTTTGGAATCCATATTCCTCTGCATAGATCTCACAAGGAAGATCTGTGTAATATATCAATTTGGGGATTGATATGATTTGTTATTCATCAATGCCCAAAATACGAAAAATATTCTTGATGTTATTTCTGTCCCTTCGAGGATTTCCAGATGTATTGTTTTAAGGCGATTGCTGTGCATAGGAGAAAAGCTACCCTTTGATGTACGAGATATAAAAAATTTATTGGCCAATCGTCTTATTTTATCAGAAAGAATTTTCTGATTAGCCAGTTGTAAGAGCACGATATTTTGGGTCCATTGTGGAAGTCCCAAAACAATTGTAATCGTGTTAATGGGATCGAACTGTATTTTTTTTTTTTCATTTTGCATTATTCTATTTTTACTACAATCAATAATTAAATTAAAAAGACTACAATCTGGGAGTCCTAAAATTATGTAAGGTAAATGGTTATCAATAATATATAAGCTTATTTTTTTCTTAATTTCTCCTATTTTTAAATGTCTCACACATTTGTTTCAAATGGAAATTGCCATGGGCTTGGTTTACTTTTAACGGCCTAGTCTTCTTTCTCTTTAAGTGAAGTTTGTTGTTAATATCTGCAGAAATAAGTGAGAGAGTGGATCCTGTGTCAATAGCAACATTGACATTGTCACATAAAATAGGTAAATATCCCAAGTTAGCTAGGCTTGGTTTTGTTAAAGTAGGTGATTTGGTTGAGAGGTGTCTGGACACTAATAATTGTCATTGTACTGGGCCCTGAGCTTCAGTAGAGGTGTTTTGATTTTGCCCAAAGTTTTGTTCAGAACTAACAGGGTTTCCTGTGCACTGGGAAACAGAGTTAGACATGGGTACATGAGTAAAAAAATTAGGTGGTCTCAAAGGACATGTTTGTGACCAATGATATGCATTAAAAATGCCTTGTCTTGTGCAAAATTTACAGGGTGAAGGTGGCAGTCCTTGCTGAAAATGAGAATTGTGATTTGGTATAATGTTAAAAGGTGGACGATGATTAGAAAAATTGTTTGGACGCTGTCTAAAGTAATTTTGGAAATTAGGCTTAAAATAGTTGGGTGGTCGAGGTAGAAATAAGGTTGGCTGCCTGGTCATAAAAGGTGCAAGTGGTCTATTATAATGATATGGTCTACTTCTAACCATGGGCTCATTATTTCTGACCCTACTTGATTCAGGAGTAGATTGTTGTATTTTAAAAAGTTTAGTTACCACTGTAAGCTATTCTGATGGGGAATTAGGTGAGTTTATGGTTACTAATTGTTTTAAATGGGTAGGTAACCCATCCGTTAAACCTTCTAAAATTAATTGAGGTGATAGTCCCAATTTTCTGCCACAATTTAATTTTTTATGAAAATAATCTGCTAAGGTTTCATTCGATTGAAATTTATGTTGAGAAAAATCAGTAAAATTAATAACAATAGGTTCAAGAAAATTTTCTGTTAAAACACAACAAAGATCATTAAAATTGGTAATATCCAAGCAAGAATTAATATACTGAGTCAATGCTGAGCCCTTCAAAAAATTTGAAATATGTGCAAGTTTCCAAGCCTCATTGTTATGATTTTCTTTACATACCTGATTAAAATGGTTTAACCATAATTCCATTTTCATCCCACTGTCAGGATCAAAAGGAATTATGGGTAGCTCATTTTTCATTTTCTCATTCTGGGAGTCAATTGTTCCCTTGTCATTTTCTGAATTTTTAGGATTACTTTCACTTTCCATATCTATGTTATAATTGTTTACTACCTTATTTGATCTTAATAACATTAACTACGATTTAAATGACACAGTAAATGCATCAATTTTAGAATTATTAGCAACATATGATATAATAATTTTCACAAAACATTCAAAATCATTTACTTAATTTTCAAAATATATTAACTTTTTATATTTCATAAAAACTAAGTATCAAAATTTAAATGAATTCCAATTTCAATTACACATCAGGCAATGTTATTATCACAATTAGCAATTTCCATAAATACTGTTTTAAAAATTACTAATTAGAAATTAATTTGTTTCATTATAAATTTAATAAAACATGGAAAATTAAGTGATGATACTGAAAATTTAACTTAGCTGTCGCAATCCTCAGATGAAATATATATTTTTTCTTTCTAAGTTCACATACATGGTTGCACTTGCACTGGTTCCTAATTAGAAGAAGTCCACTTAAGTTGTTTCATAGTCATAAAATAAGTAGTGAAAAAGGACCCTTGGATACTGATGGAGATGTTCCGTCTTTCTAGGCATTGCAGCAACATCGATGGTCGTCAGGAGAGACTGGCCTCGCTGTTGATTTCTGCTGGCGGCTTACATGCGGGGTTTCTAACTCCTTAACATCGGTATGGTTCCTGGTTGTCGGGAAGCGGAAGTCCAGTAGAACTATTTACGGAGAATTGCTCGGCACGGTCTCTCTCTCTCTCTCTCATGTTACCAAAATTTAAATTTCACGTTTCCACCAACTCGGATCTCTTATCCTACCGGCTTTAATTGTAACAATCCTGTCGACTTTAAAAATGTAATGATCCTACCGGCTTTCAATGTAACATAATATCATCTTTATGTTCATAAAGCAATTTCAGTTTTACAGAATTATTTTATTGTACTGGAGAGAGAGACAATGAGTAAAACAAATGAGTAAAAATTCTTATACATATGAGTAAAACTCCTTATACAAATGAGTAAAAATCCTTATACAAATGAGTAGAAATCTTTATTCACCACTTAAATTTTTTTTAAATATCTTTATTCACCTCCCCATTAAAATTTATTAAACCACTTTTCAGACATTGGATTGTTGTTTTCATTTTAATGTTCTGTATTACATCTAAGAAATTATTTAGTTACAAACTTTCACTGAATATTAATTCAGGTATTTTAGTGTCTTGAATATTACAAATTTAGGTGAAAAACTTATTTTGTTAGTTACTTGTTGTCACTGAAATAGCTTAAGATTTTTTCAATTAAATTGAAAAAAAAAACTTTTGCTTATCTTATAAAAAGTATCTATCTTTTATTTAATCAAAAAAATTTTCAGAATTTTTTTTTTTTTTTTAAATGCTTAAAATTCACCCGAAAAAACATTTTTATTTTTTTTTATTTGTTTTCGCTAATACAGGAGGTAAACTTATTTTTATTTTTTGAAAAAAAAAATTTATGGTATTTGGGTTATAGAGGATTGGAGGGGGTGAACATTTGATTCTCTCGAAAGAGAAACGATGCTGAAAATCAATGTCATCATGAGATAATCTAAATGTTTATTCATGGGATAATCTAATTGTTTTGAAAAAACGAAAAATTAATAGATGATGAGGGTCAAAAATTATATTCTATCATATAAGCGACAAACTAAAAATACAATCTGAGCTACAAATTTTATCTGTTTTATAAAATTATTTACCACAGCTCCGTCAGATTTGAGGACTTTCAGTTCATTTTTTAAAAAGTAGGAGAAATTTTTACAAATTCTCCTTTACAGAGCAGTTCTATCGAAAATTTCGGGTAAAAGTTTCCGAATGAATTATATGAAATATTTACGTGTGCATTTTTTCGAATATTCATTTTAATCTGGGCAAAAACTAACAATTTATGTTCTTAATTTGAATGTATATATGCACGGTTGAATTAAATGTTTACTACTCAAACCTGTGCAAAAAAATATAGAATATTTTTTTTAATTTGTAAGGGAATGTCAAAATGTGCGTGTAAAAATTGTATCCCTATAAAAACTAAGGTAAGATGAGTATATTTCAATCTTAATTTATGAGAATTGAATTAATATTTTTATGTGAATTAATCAGAAACGAATGCAAATGCAATAATCGGATTCTTAACGATATTTATGTAGTTTTATAGCACGTACACTATCATTACTTTAATTGCTGATATTTTTAATAATATTATAGAGAAACAAGAGTTTGTGAATTTCAACAATGAAAAATTACATTTTGTCAGGTACTAACACAACAATTAATCTCAGGAACTAATAATTAAAATTATTTCACTATATTGTTACTTTATTAAGTATTGTTCAAAATTAATCATTGTTTTGCTTTGGAACAAGGAATTTAATTCAGACCTTAAATTATCTTTGATGACTAAGCTAAAATATTTCTTAGCAATACGTAACTGAACGAAGCAACA
>BMAW01056323.1:0-11446 GCA_019974015.1 Nephila pilipes
TATTATTTGTGTCGGTAAATATGGTCTGCGCTCTGATTAATGAATTTGCATGCTTTTCGATAGAGAGAAAAGTGTTTCTAGATAGTTTAGAGATAAAACGATCAATATTTTCAATTTGAAGGTCGTTATGAATGACCGAATTTCTAACGTGCCATGGAGCTTTGGTGATAATTCTAAGAATTTTGTTTTGCAAGGTTTGGATGTGTTTGCGGTAGGTCGGGGCTGCGGCCCTCCAAAAAGGGGAGGCAAACGTAGTGCAAAAAGAAATTTAAAAAATATATATATATACTAATAAACCGAATTCCTTCACCCATCGGTGCGTGGAGGGGATATCTGAACTTGATCTTTGCTTTTTGTCACTGACACCTCGTAAGGTCGTAAAAAACCTTTTTCACATTTAGTCCTTTCCTTCCACGCGTGTTATTTCCTTTGCAATTGCATACTGTTACCGCTACTATCTATTTCCCCCTTTTTCTTCAGCTGTGGTCATAAACTAGGCCTGTGCTTGTCGTCGGCATAATCTGTTCCTTTTCGGAAGCCACAGGTGTCTCGATATCTGGTTAATGATGGACACTATCCTTGACAGAAATCCTGTCAGAACGCAAGGGTCAAAACGGGCTTGTCGTCTTCCTCCCATCCTCAGAGTGGGGGACTCTCTGTATATAATACTCGTTCCTTTCCCCTTTATTGACCTAAGTCTCCGTACAAACTTTTTCCTAATGAAGAGTGACTTTCGGGCACTAAATCTTTTCTACTGTTTTGCCTTCCGCCGGGAGTAGGCCCCCGTTTTGCTGAGGTGTTTTATTTTCTTTCTTTTCGTAAGGTATCGCTTACTGGTTAAGAATATTTATTCAGTTGACATTTTGAAAAAATCGTCTGCACTTCTATTTTCTAGTTGTGTAGTATTGCTACTAAGTCAAAAAATAACGTTTGTGTTATTTGAATTATCATAATTATTATCATATATGAATTATTATCATATCCTTAAATTTTTGTAAGCCTTTGTTACAGATCACCTAAATAAAAACCTAAATAAAAATTTGAAATTTTGGGAATCGTTCGTACTCGCCTAACAATGCAATATTTAGACATTTGCGACAAGTTTTAATATAAAAACCAACGTTTTTAAAAATAACGTTTTTATATGGTAGCAAAGTATATTAAAGAAAATTATTGAAATATTAGTTAAAACTGTTAGTTATTTTTAACTTTAAAATTTACTTAAAAAGATACATTTGTGAGCATATTAAGAAATTCATAATACTCATAAAATCAAAACATGCATTTGAAAGTTTGTAAGTCATTTTATTAAAAAAAAAAAAAAAATCGCCAAGTTTGGTGCCAATTTTTGAAATCGCGCCAAGTGTTTGGGCTAAACTGCATTATTAAAGAAAATATGAGTTAAAACTTGTCGCAAACGTCTAAATATTGCATTGTTAGGCGAGTACGAACGATTCTCAATATTTCAAAGCTCTAGCTTGATGGGAAGTTGGTTAAATTAACGATCGAAAATTTGATGACACACACACACACACTCACACACACACACACCAAGTGAAATTCAGAAAAAACGTTTTAAAATACTTTTTCCCCCCACGACTTCTGTTCTGGTGCTAGTTATGAGCCATGAACTAGGAACTGGCTTTGAGTGCAGCAGATTTTTTAGAATTTCAGTACTCATCATGGTGTGGAGCAGTGAATATCGTGCTTTAGTGATAGAGGCGGGCTTCCAAAACAGATTTCACAGAGATTATTTCGGTGATACTAGTGTTTGATCGAAATGCTGAAGTTCCTGACAAGAATTTTTTTTTATTATAAGTACCTAAATTACGCTATAAAGCCAAACAAGTTCAGCTTTATAGCGTAAGCATCAGATCTAAACAGAGGGACAAGCCCATCTCTGCAACGTTCAGCCCTTAGTCTTGTGAAGTTGAACTATTTGCGGTTTTCTCTTCACTAACCTTGAGGACTTTAATTGAGATTTATTGTTGTAAATAGCAATTTTTTCCCAACCAAAATGAAACATGATTAGGTAAATTAGAGGTAGGTAGAAATAAAGTAAAGCGGCTTAGATAGGAAAGCATATAAGCTAAAAGAAATTCACACGATAGAGGTCGAGTTATTCTAGCATTGAGTATATGCCTTACAGATGGTAGACGAGATCAAGAATTTCTACAACCAATAGTAATCATGGTGGAGTTAAGAAAACAAGTCAACCTCTAGCTTGGTGTTTTGGTAAGATACTCTTAATTCGGTATTAGTGAGACGGGTGAATATATCTAGAGTGTTATCTTGGAGAGCAGGAATCCATTTATCATTATAGGGCAAGTCTATTGAATAAATATTGAGTGTGAGATTTGTCTAACGTCTTCTTGAATAAGTTATTAACTTTTTAGTGTTAGTATATTTGATTGAGTTATGGCACAAGAAGCGAATATGAATATTAATTCGCCACAGTCTTGCTTTTGCTATGGAATTTTACAGACTTGAAGCTCCATCTTTACTAAATGATGATTGTGCAGCATTTTATTGACCTCAGGGCATCTTTTTAAATTACTTTGAAAAATATTCTACGAGACGTAATTCTTCTTTCAAGTGAGGAAACTCACTTTTATTATCTGGATGTATGAACATACATAACTTTTGCTTTTGGGATCCAAACAATTAAAGACAAATCCATAAATGACCTCTTCATATTGATCGAGTTTAAGTTTGGTGAGCTGTTGCAGATTTTGGAATGATAAACCCATACGATTTTGAGAAGAATGGCTAAGCAATGACAGTACTTTTTACCAGGTATGTGGATATGTTTCACGAATTCCTGCAGCCGAGACTGAACGAGCATAGTAATTTGGTTGTGGGATGAGATTCTACAAGATGGTGCCACTGCCCACACAGCCAGAATACCAATGAACTTGCTGAAAGAAATATTTCCGGAGTTGTATGATCGCACTACAAGGTGACGTTTCATGACCATCACGTTCCTCAGCATTGAGACTACTTTCTTTGAGGGCATGTGAAGTTATAAGTCTTCAAGAATAGACCACGAACAATCGAAGAACTGAAATTTGATATCCGCCAAGAAATTTCAGCAATACCATAAAAAATGATTTTGAAGATTATGAGGAACTTTTTTGAGAGCCTTAACAAATGCAGGAACTACGAAGGTCTGCATTCAGATGATATCATTTTTAAAACGAAGTGAAGGGGAATGTTAAAAACAAAAGGGTAAATATTGTCCTGAAAAACTGTGAAAAAAGATTTTGAATATCACCTATCATTGATTTATTATTTAAATTTGAAACCGGGGGGAGTTATTTCTGTCGCATCCTGTATTATATAAAGGGATTAGGATACCTTTTTATGATTATAAATATTCTAATCTTTGAAAAGTCTTCCATGCTGTAAACGCATTGTTGTCTCATTATAACAAATATCCTAATATAAACAATAAAGAGTATTCCTTTCAACAGAATTTTTTGTGTTTCTAATGTGCGCACTATCATTGTTGAAAAGGTTCATTAGTTGAAACGGCCCCTCATTGTTTCTAAACTGCAACAAATGAGCGGATTTTCATTATTGGTGTTATAATTTTCATGCGATAAAATAAGAATTTTATACTGCGCTACTTTTTGTAACTTGAAAGCTTTCTTTTGGGTACTTTTGATATCGTCTTTGCGAAGTCTTATCTTTGAAGAATTGAAACTGTCTTCGAAGATCGGAACCTGGCTAAAAGCTGAGTTGTAAGTTTTTTTCTTATCTGTACATTGTTCATTTATTTTACCATATACTGAAACTTCTCTATACAAATGTTCAATTCATACTCATATCTAAAGAATCTAAGCAAATAATTTATAAAACTGCACAGCAAAAAAAAGTGAGAATGTACCGAAAAAAAATTGTGCATGTGTGAATTTTTGAATACTTCATTCGTGCATTTACCAATGACGGTAGTTCAAAGTTTAAGTTGGTTATATCTCAGTTACATTCTAATAGCCAACTATCTATTATGATTTGGAATATTAAGACTTAGGTAATTTTGCAAATTTAACGATGAAAAGTCTCTAGAAATGTTGCCGATTTGGCAAATTTCTTATGGAAATCTATAGTAAAATTTAATATTTAATTCAATCATAAACTCTATTTTTATTATTAATATTCCTACAGTTGGTTCTAACATTTATATATATATATATATATATATATATATATATATATATATATATATATACATGCTAATTTTAATAAAAATATTCAGAAAATCATACCAATATTATTCTTGTTTCTATTTGAATGGAGTTATTTTTGACATCTTTTAATATTTCAGTCTCAACTTTTAAACTGAATAAATCAATAAATGAGGATACCATTTGGTCATCTGCAGTTAACTTCAGCCAAACTTTTTAAATGCAGTAGTACCTCTTACAAGGGACCTTTGAGAGACACCTTTGCTTAAGGAACATTTCTATATTTCTATTACTTCTGGTACCTCGAATAGTATATGTATTTACCACTTAACATATTAAGGAACAAAATGTCTGGTCCGGTGTCTTTATTGCGAGATATTACTCTAACTGTATATTATATACATGCTAAAGGCTAATAAATTATCAATATTTGAAACACATTTTCTTCCTTCTTTGGATAAAATAACTACTATTTCATTAATTTTTTTAGATTTAATATTTCTTTAGCCAATATTCAAATAAAAAGAGTATTTGAGGAATTCTATCATATCTAACATTAAAAATGTACTAATGTACACCTTAAACTGTGCAAGCAAAAGTAAATATAATCTGTATACAATGAGGGATGCATTTTATCGCGTAGAGGGAATATATATATATGCAGTTTCTGTCTTCTTGAAAACTCAAACGAAAGTTGCTTATGAAACTACGAGAATTCCCTGTAGTAAAAGCTTCCATTCATGTTACAATTCACTTCAAAGCCAGTAGGTGAAAGGAAAACATTCGACTTATTCGAGGCTTAATTGCTGGGTGTTCAAACATAACTTTTACCGACTTTTATTCCTATAATATTCTGAGATCGTTGTAAAAGCTCTTATTTGTCAAAACTCCATATCGGAATATTGGTGACATTACAATTGGAAATGATAGCTGATTGTTTAAAAAATCACGGAGTAGAGTTTTTGGATGACAGGTACTTAAAAAAAATATTACACAGAAATTTTACTTTCGGTTGATAAATTATAGAATTCGGTTGATTCGGATTATAGAATATGCCGAACCACCGAATGCCGGATTAAAGAAGAGTGATTTCTTTACTTTGTTTTCTAGTGACAAATCAGACTGATTATTCCAAAAAATCGTGATTGATGCGCAAATTGTCAATCCTTGTAATAATACAACCCTATTAGATAACAATTACCTTCCCCTTGTTTTTTGAATTTCAATTTTTTTTTTCATTTCTTCGTAGGAGATATTAGATCCCTTTTTGTTTTTCTTCGCCAAGGGTTTACTTACAAACTACTGAACTAATATTTTAGCGGAAGAAAACTATTCACATACACATAAGTCATCGGAACATAAGCGAATGTACTTTGCTTATTTCTCTTGCAATTTTTAGAATAAAGCTTTATACCAAGAAGTATGGTTGACTGAGATCGAGTACCAGAATTCAAAAGGTGAAACTAAACAAAGGAATTATTGGATATTTTTGAACAACCTGCGGTAGGGTTAAAAATATTCAAAGTTGTATCATCATTATTTTTTGGACTTAACGAGTTGATTGAATGCGATACGATATTTATCTAATTGCGATATTTATCTAAATGGAGAATAAATATCAATATGCAATATAACGGATTTTTATGTATTTTTTGAATTATTCATAATTGTACACACATTGATGATAATTAATAAATGACAAATCTATATATATATAAGCGAAATACCACTGACTGACTCATCACGATATCTCTAAAACTATACAACCGATTGACTTGAAATTTGGTACAGTTACTCATTTTGCGATGTAGACGCTCACTAAGAACGGATTTTACGGAATTCTAATCCTAAATGTAATTTTCATCCGTTAATCTTTTCTTATCCATTGGTTATGTCATTTTTGGCGACTTTATCGCTAAAAATGATATGACCGACGCCAAACGGAATATGTTTTTTTTATATGTATACTGTGTATTGCTACCAATTCAGTTTACTTGGCGAGATTTGCGCGTGCGAAATGGAAAATACCAAATAATTTAATATTGATGCGCTGATGGAGGATGGATTTATCACCAAATATCTTCCACCGCCAAGTCGAAGCATTTCAATGACCTTGCATTGTGAATTTTAAAAAGCTATACTATGGTAACCCCAGCTGACTTCCGCCCGCTTTGCTCAGCAAAAAATAATTTTTTATTGTTGTGGAACCTAGACGTAAGTTTTAAATTTATGAGAAAAGTATTTTATTATTAATAATGATTGATAAATTACATTTGTAAATCTAAACGCAATCTTACGAAGATATTGAAGTTGGCTTTTAACAAATGAATAATAACGGTATGTTATTCATATCATTGATAAAAAAAAAAAATAAGTAGCTGTCAAAATATTTATTGCGATGTACGCATTAACCTAATGTAAACATTTTGCAAATGTTTTGTTTTTGTATTTTGGCAATTTTTAGCTTATGGTTTCTAGGAAATAAACGTTTTTGTTTTTTTAAAATGGCTGGATATTTTATCGTTTTCAGAATACAGAATTATTTTTAATGATATGATTTTTTAAGAGCTATTCTGTCTATTCAAATGCGGTTTTAGATATGCTGCTAGCATAAGAGTTATCCCTATGTAAAAAGGATAACGTAATACGGGTGATTTCTTGCTAAATTTTTTTACTATACTTTATCTTTTTGTAAGTATTTTTTGTTGAATTTTTAAATAATTTGATTTTAAAAAATTAATTATATTTTTTAACTTGAAAAGTATTTCATTGTAGGTTAATACAAATTGATTTTTCTTATTTACTTTTCAGTTATAGTTTTTAATAATGGATGTTGAATATATTTGGATAGATAGAATACCTACTCCTTTCAAAGTTTTTAAAATTCTTGACGAAGGAGCAAGTTTATTTTCGTCTCTGTCTTTGCTGGTGTTCGGTGACATATCGATGGCGTATAAAATGAGAAATATTATCGTTTCTCACATGTTTAACAACTGGTTTCGGTTAAAATGCTACACTCAAATGCTACCTGGCGCTCCTTATAATACTAACGATTTATATTTTACCGAAAGGTGTAAACCAAACACGTATGGATCTATTTGCGAAATTATGGCGGTGGCAGAGCTATTTCCCTATCAGTTCGAAGTGTATCAAGGCGTCTGCCTTATAGCTTCTGTTGGTGAAACAATTCAGAGAAGAAAAAAAATTACGTTTTACGGGAAACTATAATAGTGGACATTTTGATGTTTATATTGAAATAGTTGGATTAACAAATAAAAGTAAAGTTAACCTTGGTGATGATAATGTGAAACAAAATGAAGAAAATGTGTCATCTTTAGTGTTTCATCCTCAAGAAAATGTATCTATGCTACTTTCAAAGACTCAATCAATATCTAACATTAATTTATCAAGTTCAAGTGAATCGATTATTAATGATATAATATCTCTTCAATTAAATAAAGGTAAAAAAAAGAGGAAAAATATTCACAAATTCAATTAGATATGAACAAGTAAGACACGCTGCTGAAAGTATACTCAAAGTCATCTTGAAATACATAGAGAAGTTGCTTCAAAATAAGCCATCCTGAAGTACATAGAGCAGCAATACGAAAATACTTTTCTAATAACCCCCCTATGAATCAGGCAGCTGTAATTAATTGCAATGAAAAAAGATCAAAGTTAAATTAGTGCCTTGGATTTCTAAAGCTTTGGTTTTAAATATATATAACAGATATTGACTATTTAAATGATAAAATCGCAGATAAAAAATATCAGAAAACGTTTGTCCTGTTTGTAGTGCCATGCTTTAAAATTGATAGAAGAACCTCCAGGAATGTGCTGCAGCGGTGATCAAGTCCAAATTCTTGCTATTAGATCCTACCCTGAACCTTTGAATAGTCTTCTTAACCATAAGGATCAGCTTTCAGAATATTTTCTTTCTATAATTATTTTGAACCACGGTCAAGTGACGAGGACGACAACTGAGCTGGTACCCCCCTCTCCTAACATCCACACCACACCAACGAGAGGACTTTGGGCCCCGACAGATTTAACGTGCATCCACCCCGGCTACACGGTGGGTCTTTGGCGGCCAAGGATCGAACCCGCGACTGAGCGAAAACCGCCGGCCACGAATCCGAACCTTGCCTACTAGGCTACCTAAAGATTGGTACGTCAATAATGTTGTTGCGTAATTTAAATCCTCCTAAATTATGTAACAGCACCAGACTCAAAGTGAAATCTCTAAAAAGAAACGTTATAGAAGCGACTATTTTTACAGGAAAGTATGAGGGTGAAAATATATTCATTCCAAGAATACCATTAATTCCATCAGATTATCATTTTGAATTTAAGCGTTTGCAGTTTCCAGTTAGACTTTGCTTTGCGATGACTATCAATAAAGCACAAGGGCAGAGTTTAAAATTAGCTGGTGTAGATTTACAAAGTGTCTGTTTTTCACATGGTCAATTTTATATGGCATGTTCAAGAGTTAGTTCACGTGAAAATCTAATCAACCTTCAACCAGAAAAACGAACGAAGAATGTTGTCTACAGAGATGTTTTGGAAATGTAGGCATATTATTTCATATTTTTCTAATATTTAACTATTTCTAAAATAAGAATAAGATAAAATAATAATGAATGTAATAATTAAGATAAATAAATTGATATAATAAAAAATAAAAATGTAGTTGTCACCTCAAAAATTGCCATGCATTCAAAATAAAGACAATAGAAATGTAATACACAAAAAAATTGTTTCAACAGGTTTAAAAAATAAAAAAATATATATAAAAATGTATTTTTATTTTTATGTTGGCAATTTTTACATGGTTTTGGCCTACTGGGGATCCGCCATGTAGAATAATGGGAACACATCGCACTACACACTACCTCATCGGTGATGCGGAATCCTGTTCAACGACAGATTTACGGACTAAATTACATTTTCATTGATGAATTATTAACACTTAAATACTTTTCTCATATGTTTGAAAGTCATGGATAACCATTATTACAGACAATCAATTTCTAAAATTTTTAAATTCAGATTATAATTAAATTTAAAAATTTCTTGATATTTTACGTATAGGTTCCAAAATATAATATTATCGTCTGCCCAGCGAAGCGGGCGGGTATCAGCTAGTATTAATATATAGGGATTTGGAGGTCAAACAACACCAATATAAACAAGGTGATAAGGATGAAAGCAAATTAGAAAAAGTGATTCATGTAAGTAAAATAATCGACGTTTTTTCCTACCAGAATTTAATTATTTCTTTTACACATTAAAATAAAAACTTTTAAAAAAATAATAATTTATAATATTAAACAGGGGAACTTAATTTTTAAAAAAATTGTACAACACACACACACACACACACATATATATATATATATATATCTGATGTATTTTAACATCAT
The DNA here is from genome assembly GCA_019974015.1 of Nephila pilipes. Classification (NCBI taxonomy): domain Eukaryota; kingdom Metazoa; phylum Arthropoda; class Arachnida; order Araneae; family Nephilidae; genus Nephila; species Nephila pilipes. The sequence continues at coordinate 9,611 of BMAW01056323.1, forward strand.
TAAAAATTTAAAACAAATCTCTGAGTTTTTTTTTTTTTTTTTTTTTTTTTTTAAGAACAATGTGATAATGGACTCTCTTTCTCTCTCTGATATCGCAAAAGCAGATATGGCTATGCTGTGTCATACAAGGCGTACCTGTGATCCAGATATTTGAAGAAAATCGCAAAGATAAAATATGGAAGCAAAGGTTGGTTGAAAATAAAGAAGGGATGCTAAGGTATTCCGAGAACGCGTAACTCGAGTTTATAAAATACAGTAAATTGTATGGGTGCCTCGAGATTATGATGTTCTTACTAACATATGAAATGTTCGCCCATGAGTGCTTAATATACCAGTTTTCTTCAGTGAATAAGAACAAGCAAACACAAACTTAAGCGCAGTAACAAGCTGAACGAGTACATCTCTTTCTCATGTACAAAACTTCAAATATTTTTGACGGTAAATTGTATCTTTATAACTTAGTGTAATTTTTCAAAAATTTTATGTTTTGGGAATTTTTCTGATATTCGTATAGAGGGTTCAAACTTTTTTATGCGATATATCAACGTTATAAATAAAACTGTAATTTTTATATATATATATATATATATATATATATATATATATATAAGCGCAAATACAGGCATTTCTCTCTGAGGTGCGGGGCACATTACTTTACTACTCAAATATTAAATTTTCTAATGTTTTTTTTTTTTTTTTATCAAGTTCTCATAAGTAATAAATCGACAAAATATGCTAATTGCCTTACCATTTAAACAGCAGAAAATTATAAGTTTTATAGAATTCCAGCGCCTCAATATCTTTAACAAAGGCAAAAAGCATTAAACATAAAATACGTCGTAAAATATTAAAATTCATACATAAGATCGGAAAGAGAAATTTGAAACTATTGAAGCTGGATTTCAAGGGATGGAGGAAAATGGAACGAATGGAATTTCTATTTAAGAGTAATTCAGCTGCACGAAAGGGATTGCTTGGCTTCGGTCTCTTTTTCGTTCTTTGTGGGTGATTTTCTGGTGGTTAAAAGTTAGAGCTCGTGTGAAGTTTCAAACAATTCCGAAGTCGTCATCGAATTTTGGTTGGGATATTATCTTGACTGCTGTTGCCGAGTGGTAAACAAAATGTCATATGAAAACGGATACGATGTCGCTAATGCTATTGCATGGGAAGGAAGTATCGTTCAGAATTTCTGTGCCTACGTATCTGGTTCTTGATATTATAGGATTGATTCTGAAATTAAATATTCTATGTTGTGACATTTAATAATGATTGTATGATACAATTTAAAAAGAAATTAATATTTGGTAGTCTACTTTGTATTTCATTCTATCTCATGTCAAATGCTTTGATAATATTCTGGAAGACACATGTTCCCTAAAGATTTCTTTATAGAACGCTGAACAATGGAATATCATTGTTGGCTGCGGAGGACATGTCCCTGCACGAGACCTCTGTTTTCTTCGTTTTCGATTGTCGTACAGATTTGCCCTCCGTGATTGAATCCTCCCAAAAGAATGATCAAATGTTTCTTGGGTCCCCTACTTGAAAACAGCAATGGCTGTAATTTTAGGAGGTTGGTTGAAAATTTGATGAATCCTCTGGATAACAATTTTCTGAATGCTTTTCCCCAAAACTCGTTTTTAGAAATATTTACCATCTCTCGCATTATTTCGTGATTAATTCTATAGAGTTTGAGTTTAATGAGAGCATAACAAATGACATTAATTTTTGCATATTATTTTTAATCTTAAGGGCTAAGTTATGTAACACATCGATCTATAACTCCCGAGACTAACCCAGAGATGGCGCTCGTAGTAAACCAGTAACCAGGTCTTT
>BMAW01056323.1:11846-25143 GCA_019974015.1 Nephila pilipes
AATGTTGTTTTCAATGTTAGACTCGGGAGTTTTTGATCGATGTGTTAAATATTTAAGGGTTTGTGTTTTGAAGTTTACTTGATTGGTTTATTGAAGTGAAAGAGTTTGTTTTCTGGATATCTAGCATTATAGTTGAGTTTTGTCAATGTTGTCTATTACCAAGTCCACAAACGACAAATTACTAAATTGAATATATTTAAGCTAAACGTAATTAAAATTAAAGCAAATGATAAAATATTAAATTGAATATTATAACAGCCTAGTGTAATTAAAATTGACGCAAACGATAAAAAAATTGAAGTGACTTGGTACGCCAAATGTAATCCACAAAAAAGAATAACCCCTTGGGTGGCTAGTAACAATAAACCAATATTAAAATCATTTCACCCAAGAACATTCAAAGAAGAAAGCGAAACTAAAAAGAATCAGTTTGAAATTCTAGAGATGGAAAAAATAAGGCTGGCTCAGAGTTGTCTTAAAATCCTGAATAAAGTTATTCATTTTCAGTCATATCTTGATTCCAGTTTACATATGATTTAAGGTAATATTTAGATCGTTAAGTGAATAAAATACTTAATTTTTATATTTGTTTCTCTTCAATCCAATAAAAAAACTTGGGGGATTTTAAAATGACAATTTTTGAAAATTGAATTCATTAGTGGGGAAAGCAGGAATCATACATATATTACATATTGTTTATTCCAATCTAATAAAATATTCAGGAGAAGTTTATTATGCCATGTTTTTGAACATCAAATTCATTATTGTTTAAAGCAGACATCAAAAATATACACAAAAAGAAGGTAAATTTTTGAATAGTGATTAACTAAGACAATAGCCCCTTGGGAGGCTGAAAATGTAACATAATTGGAATGAAATGTAATATTTTTAATTATGGATCTAGCTATTTACGTCTATTTTCCTTTATGTCTAATGTAACTAAGCAATTTAATTTTTCATGTGATATTCTTCAAGATAACACTATAATGAAAAAAAAAAAGTCCTTTCGTAATATAGAGGGAAATAATGTAGCAGGGCTGCCGTTCAAGCATTGTATGCCTTTCTTTGACTTTTTTTTTTTTTTGGAACGCTTACTTCTTGGATCACTTACAGTTTATTGATACATTGACTAAGGTTTCAGTGTTCTTCCGATAGTCGGAAGACGATTTTTTTTCTTATCATAGTTTTATCGTGTATCACAGCTCAAAAAGTAAAAATGTCTTTTATCTAATATTCTGATCATGAAGCGAAGAAGTTCCTAAAGATTGATTTCTTTTCTTCTTCTTTTTGTCCTTGGAGGAAATTCTTTGTGGTTAATTCTTTTCTGTCAGCTTTGTTGTTTGGAGTTTTCTTTCTTTGAGATAAATCTTATTTAAGAATTATGCTTGGTAGTGTATAAAACAAAGTATAATCTCAATTTCCTTTAGTAAAATAATAAGGTATGCAGATATCGGTATTGAACGATGTCTGCATAATTTTATGATGTATTGATATTTTATATATTTTTATGAAAGATTGAAGGAGCACTAACTATAGCTTTTGAACCTCCTTTTCGTTCTAAAGTCATTTAAATAGAATGTAAATTTCAATAAATTGACTATCCAGGGACCACATAAATACAAATTTAGTTTTGTAGCGGCTTTCCTTCGTTATTTATTTCTACATCTATCATAAAATTTAACCAAATAATCAATAAGTTCAGAAATATATATTTGAAGAGAAGCCAGGAAATATCCAATAACAGTTTATGAACTATCTTCATAGATTATTCAAGATCACCCTCTCTCTAATCTCTCTGAACTTGCCTGAGTTCTAGCTTAGAATTAATAAATATATTTTTAGCTTACCATATCACTCGCATCGAGTAAGGCACTTCTTTTTTATGGCAGTTTTAACACCGATGACCACTCATTCGAAATAGGAATAACTTTGAACTGATTTCGATCACAACTGATTAACAATCAAGTTACCCAAAATCCTACATTATTGGTATCTACCGGGCTCTCGTTTTTATGCTTTGAACAGAATTCCTTTCAATTCTGTTTTGCCTTTATATCTCTATGATCAGTTAAATACATTTCACATCTAATCTTCATATTATTTGCGTAATCTCGTTTCATTCGGTTGGAAAAAAGTTCAGATTTTATGCAATTCAAATTACAAAAAGTCCTGAAGGTCAGTGACGAGAATATCTCAACATCACACAACTTACAACAACAATTTACTGTTACACATTATGCAAAGTACAGAACAAAATATGTTACTATACTTTGTCTTGTTATAGCTTTAAAATAATATATAAATTTATATCCAAATAATAGTATGTATGTAAAAAAGGATTATTATCCGAATAACGCAAAGTTATTTACTGTTTTTTGACGTCTTGGCTTCGATACTATTATGATTTGAGCTATCGATGAAAGTTCAAGCAAGAAAGAGTCAGAACAGAATATGAAATTGTAATTTATTTTATTCTTGGAATTATCCAGAAATCAAATATATGAGAAGTAAAACGCCTCTCGTATCTGTATCAAAATATTAATTGAAAATATTCCTCTTAAATATCACTTTCATGTGATCGATTAATATCGTTGCATTAAATATCGAGTGTGAAGAAATTTTTCTCATCAAAATCTCCGTTGTTTATAAATACTTTCAAACTCGCTTTCAGATATTTCTTATTCACTACATTTCAATATTATGTTTTGCGAAAGTTTAGATTTTGTTGTTTTCCCTACAAGGTGACACACTCTAGAATTGCATTAAAAACCATTTTAAAGACTATGTTAAAACAGTAAATAGTATCAAATAGGTAGACAAATTTGGTAACGAATTTAGTCACTAAATGTTACCAATTTTGATGACAAAAATAAGTAGTCTCTAGAGGAAAGTAAAATGTTCTTGGATAAAGTAGAAATCAGTAGGACCTTCTTTGTAGAGTATATAAAGGATCAACTCATTTTTATATATAGTATCAGTTAAAGCTTAAATAAACTTTAGCCTTTATTTCAGTTTTGGCTTATGTTTTCAGCTTTAGCTTATGTATGTAAACTTTTCGTACTGAGGCTATATTGTGATTCTCATTGCTGTATTCAGTGATTGTGAAAACGGGGGATTTGTGCTGTTGGGTAGAATTCATGAGTATTTTAATTATTTAATTTAATATATTGTATTTGCTAGAAATTATTCTGATATATTTAGATTTGTTCGGTAAGAATCTGCTTTTTAATGTGTGGACCTTTCTTGCATCTGAAAGACAATCAACCACCTAGCAACAGTAATGCTAATTACATTGAACACATTTTTAATCGCCAAATGAAACACATTTTTATCTCTTTAGTTTACATATTTAAAGTTGACGAAGAAAATATTTTTAATAAAAAGATAAGTCTTTTTTATGAAAAAAAAATTTCTTACTTTCTACAGTGTTCATTAAAATATTGCTTTTTTGAGTCGCTGCAAAAGAAAAAAAATTTTTGTTCGCGAAATTTGAATCGGGCTGACATAAAAATACCAAAACGAACGCTGGAAATATTAATAGATTATCGTAGTTAGTATGTATATAACAATAAATGGAAGTTGAATAATGCTTTTTTTAAAACTTTTTTAGTCAAACATTTTTAACAGCACGGGAAAAGAAAGAGACTTACATAGATACCACATAACGTATACGAGACATCAATTGTATGAAAATTATGTACTAGCTTCAGATAGAGTTCTCAGAGTTACGTCTATCATTGCTGCCATCTGGAGTTTTACTATAATATGGCTGGAAAAGGATCCACGCATTATACCAGATTGACCATAGTTTCATCTTTCTTATGACATGTTCAAAAGTTGTAGAATATTTTTTTTCATTACGTTTTATATATGGGATTTGAGCCTTGAAAAGAATTTGGAGGAAACAAATCGCACTCTATGCTTATACAAGAGGCTAAAAGAGACGTCAAATGGAAAACTGTTCCAAGCAAGACTCAATTCAACTAGGAGGGGATGTATATCAATTGCAACAATGGCTGGAAATACGATCTTCTCTCCAAGTATCATTCAGAATGTTTCCCTTCGAATCATCATACGGGAGGGGGAATATACTTCGGTTCTCTTCAACAACAACGCCAAAGGTTAAAACGCCTTAATAAATAGCCTGATTGAGATGTCTCTTTATGCTAGTTGAAAAGGATGTAACAAAAAGTGACCTGTCAAATTTTGTTTGGACCCATTGGACCAGGGTTTAAAACGCCGCTGGCACTCCACAAGGTCATCAAATACTTCCCCCTTCACGTCGTCGAAAGTGCTAATGTTGATCCCCCCCCATGAGGATGTTTAAAACTTCTTGTTTAATTTTATTTAATACATGTAATTTATTTGAAATTGTAATTTGGCAAATCCCACCACATTTAAATTAGTTTGGAATTCTATTTGTAAGAAAAGCCATTTGGATTTTGTGAAACAAAGTTAAGATAAGTTACAAAAAAAGGAATTTAATATTATTCATATTTAAGATGTACGGATTACATTTTATCTATGTATTAATCTTATAAACAGTTTCATTAATCTCTGCAGATCTTGTGATATGATTATAAACTGAACCTTTTAAAACGAAACAAAGTTTAGTATAACGGTTAACCTTTTCTAAAATATTCATAATTATTATGTCCAGAAAAAAAAATGTAAATTACTCCTTCGCATAGAATCAAACTTTCGATAACATTTCCTTAATCAAAATATTCTAAATTTGTATTTAATTTATAATACTGTGGATTTCCAATATTGTGGATTATTTTTATTGCGCGTAATTTATTGTACATTACTCTTGAAATATCAACGATTTTTACATTGAAAACAACTTTTAACCAACACATTACCAAACTTAAAAATAGAAAACCCGAAAACTTTTCTTGCCTCATAAATAAAACAATAAAATAGCCAAGTTAAAAATACAGGGAAAAAAAGTTACCAAATAATATGAGGCTCGTTCACCCTTTTTTGATTGATTCATTTTATAAGATTTTATTTTCGTATGTAGAGATTCTTCTTACCTTTCGTTTTCCTACAAATTTTCTAAGAACGGAATTGAACTGCATTGTTTAGTTTTCTATTTAATGGCGAGCTAAGATGATGTTGGTAAATACTGAGAAAAGGAGAGATTGATTTTGATGAAGTATACTTTTCAAAATGAATGGGAATCATTATTCTAGCTATTGCGAATTTAATTTGCTTGGGAAGAGTTTAAACCGAATGTAATTTTGTAATTTCGAGAACTACTCAAGATGAATATGTTGTTTATATGAATTTTCTCATATTTCGTATTTAATTCCTTTCTTTCTTTTTAAGTTAAAGTCTGACTCATCAAAAAGTTTTAGTGAAATTATGGTACTTAAAAAGAGAAGTCTAAACCTCATAAAGTTTCTCATATTTCTCAGATATTAGAAAGCACTTAATTCTAGTACGTGGGTCAGTTTTTTTACAATGATCAAATTTAGTTTACAATTCCTTAACAATGAACTCTTCAGAATTTTATAAACCTACTAATCATATTCAATTAAAAAATCGAATCATTATTTAATAGTTGAATGATAACATTTTGTTCTCCATTATGCAATCAAAGCTCTTTGTACAGAACATGAGAAATTTTTATTTATTGACATATCATGTATCCAGTGTTCTTCATTTTATTATAATAAAGAAGTTTAGAGATTGAAATGTTATGTAAATTTGTCTGATTTAAATGTTTGATTTCTTAATTATTTACTTTAAAATGCTTTTGAATACAGTAATATATCAGAATAAGCACACAATAAAAGTAAGATAAGATTGTCTTTAACTGCATTCCTCTTTTTTTATGGAACAATAATTTGTTGTTAAAATAAAAGAAAACGAATCAAAGAAAAAGAATTGTGTGATACTTCATTGTGTAAACAGTAACAAATGATCATATACCATTTTATAAACATTATTTTAAGTTAGTGTAGTTTTTTCCTCTAGGAAAAATCAATTTTATTTATAAACAAATATGTTGAAATTAAAATTTTCACACGCCACAGGTAATACAGTAAAAAAGTATTTACATACAGTAAAAAAGTATGAAGATAAAGTTCCTTTTAGAATACTCATATTTTATTCATTACCTATTATGCATTTATGCGTTTTATTATTTATATGTAATAAGTTATTAATATTGTTAATATATATTTATTTCAAACCTGAACAGAGCAATTAGAGACAAAGTATCCCTGAAGATGTAGAAGAAAATTTAATTTAAGTAGTTATTATGCATTAAATTCAGACGATACAACAGAAAGTTATTTAAGACCAATTAAAAATTAAATCACTAAGCTTCAAACAACTATTTATTACAAGCATATTTTTTTGTTGAAAATTTTGTTTGGAAGTATTTTTTTTTATCATTATGAATAATTTCAATTTCCATATATTGAATTAAGATTGTAATCATAATTCTCTGTAAGATAATCCACGTTTATATGTAACAAATATCGGTTTTTTTTATTAAAAAGTATAGATACATGTATGACCCCTTCTGATTTTAAAATGCATAACTTAAAAGTAACATTTTAAATTATTATTGTGATTAACCAAAGATAAAACATTTCCAGTTTCTTTATAATAACATAATTTATAAATGTATGAAGCCCTTTGAGAGCGTAATGGGAAATATAACATTAAATAAGTTAAAATAAATTAATATAAATAATTAACGCATGTATATTGTACTATATAATATGTATATATAAATTAAGGAAAAATATTACTTTTAAATTACCTTGCATGAATTTGAAAGTAATTTTAAAGCTTTTACAAACGCTTTGAATATTTACATTACTTTTAAGAGAGGACATTCATATTCTTAATTTTAAATTGAATTTGTGAGATGGAAATATTGAACTCTAATTATGATATACAGTGTTTAGATCTTCCATATCCGTTATGTTTGATAGCTCATAATGTAGCGATTCTTTTGAATAAAGATATATCTATCCAGTCGAAGACTGTAATTTAGTTACAGAAGGCGAGTGATTTCTACCAATTTGCGTATTAATTTTTACTCTAGCTGTAGAAAATTATCGATTATGTATAATAAATAATCATTATCATGATATTTGTTTGCCGAACAATATCCTTTAAATGAAAGTAAGTTATGTCATCATACTTTATTGATTTTCTAAAGAAAGCTCTAAATCAAGGTTGTAGTAAAATTAGTCTTCTGTATGATTTTATTATCTGTCTTTTAATTGTATAAAGATAATTTAGCATAGAAATGACTCAAGTGTGGTTAGATAAGCAAACAAAAATTGGTTGCCACTCTTGCATTACTTTAATAGTGTTCTATATCAGCCAAAAGTACAATATAACGATCATTCAGTATCAGTACTGATATTGTTGTCATAGCAAGCGTTTATGTATATAAGGTTTTGTAAGTTGTATCGTATGACATCTGTATAGAAAGAACATCTGTTTTTTCTTTCATTTTTTAAACTATTTTCCGTTAGAAATACTTAGAGTTATGGTGGTATAACTGTACACACACATATATGATGAAGTGTACTCAATTTTTAGTTATTTTATTTTGCATAGCTTTAATCTGTTTTATTTAAATTGCTTCTTCAACTGAGTCAGCATACATTTACTATCGGTTTCATGCTAATTTCTGAGGAAGAGAAGTGAACTGCATTACATTGTTTAGTATATAGCGAAGTACGTGAGTATGACGTATGGAAGTCGTGAAAAGAGATTCGTATTTTGGACTGCATTACTCACTAGAAAGGTTGTTTTGAATTGTACACTTATGCTGTTTACCATCACTGGGTCGTTACATATGTTTTGAATTCATTTTTCGATAAAATATTTTTACTTCGCCTCGCTAAAACAAGTTCAGTACTAAAATCTATTTTTCTGTTTTTCCATATTTATTAATTAAATTAAAAAAAAAACAAATTCTAACTAGATTTTTCAATTACCTCTAAAAGACAAAACGTAATAATTTTAGTGATACATTAAAAATCGAATATGTGTTGTAGAGAAACGTTAATTAGATGAAATAATCACACAAAAAGTTAAATTTTAATTGGAACTGAAAAAGATTGAATGATGCAATTGTATTTATAGTTATTTTTGTCAAACTTTATATATGATATTTTTAGAGGAAAAAAATACGTTATAGATGCTTCAGGAACAAATATAAGCAAGTACATTCAACAATATTTACACAATTTTGAGCTTAAGGAAATATAACCTTGTAACACCGTAATTTAGCACTACCTTCCATGTACTATTAATCGGTAGCCAGATGGTGCCACATGTTCTTTTTGGTAAGAAGCGCAAGCACGATGAGAAAGGCAAGCACACTCGCGATGGAAGGCGAAAGACTTCTCTGCAGAACGATGATGCATGTTCGTGAATCTGTGTTTTATATATGTTTTGTATCCTGTCTTGTGTTGTGCAACGCGTCAAGTATTAAATAATATTTGTTCCTGAAACCATCCCGGCTGTTCATTATTTTGTTCTAAAATAATAACAATATTGGAGAGTTACAACCATTCATTATTTACTCCGAATAATTTACTCTAACATGGTTTAGAACTATTATAGTCATTTTCTTTAGGGAGTGGTGAACGCAATAGAGGTCTAAATAACTTCTATTGTGATGACAAATAAATTGAGTTGTTCATGTTCAATATTTCTTAAAAAGGTCTTAGGAGTATTTTTACAAATTGAATTTTAAAACTGAATATTCGTATTTTTTTTCTAAAGGTAATTGTGATCATCTCTTCGACAAGAATCTATGAGATTATTTTGTACCAAGCTTAAATAATCCTAACTTTTTTAAATAAAAAGTAACGGAAGTCGCATTTTAGAGTTTAGGTATCTATATATTTATGTATCTGTTTATGCAAAAAAAATCGCATTTACATAAATAAATAATTGTATATGAGAAATTAATATTAAAGACCTATATGTACATTTGTAAATCATGAACTTATCTTTCGGTGCAATATATGTGTGGGGAAGGAATTACTTCTAACGTAAATATGAGAAGTTTTGGACGATTTACCAGAATTTTGCGGGCATAACGAAATTGATAAAACATAAGAAGTTTACAAAATACTTATGACAGAAACACTAGGAAAACAATTATCTGAACGAAATATTATCAGTGTTTTTGTCTCAGAATTTCAATTTATTTTAACATAAATTTAGAGATGTATCCATTTTCAGAACCACAACTTCGTAAAGACATTTATTTCGCAATTTTGATAACAAATAAAACACTTATTTGTTTTTAAAACATGCTGATATTAAAATTATTTGAAAAAATATTTTTTCTAATTGCAGGTATTGAGTTAACTGGATTTAGGAATTTTTAAATCTGAGCCATTTCAGGTATATTTTAAAACTGCAACAAAATATTTCGTTGTATTTTTTTTCCAAAGAGCTTAAAGAAACCTAATTCTACTTCATTTTTGTAAGCTAACGTATTTTTATTGCTACTATTTATAAAAATCTTTTAGAGTTTGTAACATACGGTTATTTGCAATATTTTAACTAAACTTGAATAGCATTAAATAAAACCTTCACCTTTCCAAATCAAACATGGTCTACGCAAATTGGATGAGTTATAGGAAATGTAATTAATTTAATAGAAGAACCGTGTATGCAAAAAAACTGATTATAAAGAAGTTTGGAATGTTAGAAATAAGAAGTAGGAGTTAGTGGTAAAGGACAGTGATAGTCGTAGAGTGGATGTGTGTGAGCTTAATCGATAACTGATGATCTATTTGGAGGAATCTTCTAGAGAGAGTGACTTCTGAACTACCAGTGTTTGCGATTAAATTTCTTCGGACATGACATATGGGTAATAGATTTATTAGAATATTATTCCTTGATAGATTACTGACACATTAAAAGATAATTGACTGAGTAAGACCGAGGGAAAATATTTCAAATTCATAATTTGATAAAATTATAGTGTTTGGACTTAAATTTGCTTGTTGTATCTATTGAACATGAATTTCTATAAATTTAACTTTCATTTAAGAATTATAGAACTTATAAATAATTTCAGTTGTGTTAAATAAAAAAGAAGAGATACAGGTTTTAATCAAAATAACAAATTTTTGCTCGTGAAACCATTTTAAATAAATCTAAAAATTAAGCTTCCGAACAGTCAGAAATTAGGTGAAAAATTTCCAGCCATATGAAATGTTTAAAAATGCGAAACCAATACAAAATATAATTACTTTAATCGCATATATCTACTTTACAAATGAAAAAAATGTTTACATATAATGTACAAAGTGATAAATACGATTAAAAGAAACTTAGAAATATGGAATGGAAATAATAAACTTTCATAAAGTTTATCATTTTTATTTAAGTCTCATTGTAGTACAGGTAATAAGTATTACTTACTTATTACAGATTTCCTTTTGGTATATATATTAAATTAAATGAGCAAAAATAACGTCACTAAAACAGATCATAATTATATATAAATATGATCTGTCATAAGCAAATATTATAATTTATATATAATTCTTTTACTAAACTGTTTTCAAATTAAAATTGATTGATTGATTAATTGATACAAAAATAAAATATATTTAAGTACGATTATATTATAAAAGGATTTGTCTGTATTTAAAGTGAAGCAATTATATTTTAGAGTTTTTTAATATAAAGGATTTAAGTCAGAAGTATTTGCAAATACAAACAAAGGCTAACTTTATCATCTTAGTAAAGAAACAATATTTTCTTTTTTCTCTACTAAATTTTAAACATTTTATCTTTTTCTTCCCCCTCTATGTACGCTGAAAAATGTAGACTGTAATTAAATTTATGTTTGGGCTATGCAAATATTTTTGTAGCTTTTCCTAAATACTAAATTTTCCAATAAAGGTAACCCACTCGTATTACAGCTAGAAAAATTTCTTCTGCGGCGCTGATACATTTTGAACTTCTAAATAACTGAAATGTTTACTTTAAATGTAATACCAAGGAAAAATTCTGAAATATAGTGTTTAAGATTACCGTAACGTTAAAATTAAAAAGTCTTCTTTTGCGTAATGCTGTAAGATAAGGAGAAAAAATAATAAACTGTCTTCCATAAGCATTCTTCATTTTCTTTTAATTTATATGCTCTTTTGAGTTTTCAAAAATATATTGCGTAATTGTAAGAAAAACATAATGAGTAGATATGTATATTAGTAGATAATTTAAAAATCATTCCTGTGCCAGTTTCAGAACTCTTAATTTTTGTATAGCATTTTATTGCGTAAAAAACCCTAAACAAAATAAGAAATTAAGGAATGCGCATTTACGAGGGTTGTTTGAAAAGTAATGACTCCATGGCCATAAAATATTTTATTTATAATCCTATTTTCTATTTTTTGTTGTAATTGTAAGCTACGTAAACCTTTTACGCCCTGCACTAGTCTTCTTTGTACCACATAAAGATGAGGTTGAAGCAATGGGGCATCACTGCACCCGATTTTACGACTCTCGCCTCTTTTCAAAGATGAATCTGCTCCTTGAAGAGTATGACTTCCGTTCCGATGACAAAGTGAAAGCTGCTAGTAAGATCTGACGTCTAAAACAATCATCAGGATACTTCTCCGACGGGTTTGTCCGATTAGTCACGCGTTGGGGCAAACGAGGGGAAAGGGATGGGGAGTTGGTGGAAAAATATATAACGAATCAGAAAGGGGACACGTGTGTCAAGAATATCAAAGATTGTTAGTAACAAATGAAAAGTTATGATAACGGAGGTATAATGTTTCACCAAATTTCTTGTATTAGAAATACAAGGTGGTCATAATTAAACTGGCAGTGCTCAGAGTGTTTTGTAACGCGATCTAATTGCAAGAATTCCACCAAATGTATATGGACGATTAAACAGGACGAGCGATTCCGCGAAAAATAAATTTCAAAAAAAGGGAAATATGTGGTGTTATGTAACTGAAAAAAAATGTAGAATCGATACTGACTTAGAATTATTTTTTTAAGAATATTTTATGATTTAAATCAATTTCAAAATGGCAAAACATTTTTAAAGCGAAAAATTTACAGAAACACTGATAAAGTCTTTTTATCCTCAATTTCAGTTTTTGTCCTTCCACCCTAAAAATGGCAGCAGAATAAGTTACTTTTTTTTTCAAATTTATGTTACATCCTTTGACTCAGTACCATCTTCTTGGGCTTTAAAAGGCAATTTGTTACTTTTCGAAAAAATTGAATTGAAAGTTATGTGCAATAATGTTACCTTCTATAGACGAGCGTGCCTTTCTCATCAAATTCTTTTATCTCAGCCAGTACAACGAATCAGAAGCTATACGTGCTTTTAAAAAGCACAAAAAAGAAACGCGTAAAGGTAACGGTCCTTTGTCAGTTATTTATTTAAAAGCAATGAATGTGCGAAATTTGAGAACACCTTTCTCTGAAGGTACAGTCATGCAGAGGATGGAAACCCGTACTTCAGGATACAATCGAAGAAGTTGCAATGGCGATTGTCGACAGAGCACAATATTTCTGCACTTCCAGTGCCCGTGTGGTAGCTAGGAATCTGACTATGCCTTAGAATACAATATGGAAAATCTCACGAAAGTTTATCCACTTCTATCCGTATACGACCAGCAGTGTACAAGAGTTACGTCACATCGATCATGATAAGCAATTGACTTTTGATTTCACATTTCTTGCCAGAAAGGTGGTGTATGATACTTAGTCGCGGAAATTATTATGAAGAAATGAGATCCTCTTTTACCTGAATGGAACTATAAATACGAATAATTGCCGAATATAAAGTTATAAATCTCCAAATGCAGTCATAGAAATTCTCTGAATTTCACCTTAAGGGGTGTTAGGACCCTTAGCTAACGAAAAAGGAGCCTGAAATACATTTTTTTTCTAAACTTCTGCATTATGCATAAAAATCACCTCAAATAGATGAAATTTTTTTGAAAGTTTCAAATGATTTCATATGTTTAATTTGATAGTTAAATATAAAAATTTATTTTTTTTAAAAAGTTATTGGATATACTTTGAAAACTAGAATTTTTTTCAAGAAATGTGAGTTTCACTTCATGTAAAACGAACAGTTCAAATATTATACGAATACTAAGAGAACAATCTAAAATTAAACTTAACATTAGCTTTCAGGTGCTGGACCTATTTTATTTTTTTTTAAAAAAAATTAATTACTTAAAAAAAGATTAAAATTTAAAAATTATAAATTTTTGAGTTTTTTGAAAATAAAATTTTTTCTCCAAAAATGTTTCCTGTT